>CADEPD010062975.1:0-14408 GCA_902829195.1 Fraxinus dipetala
TTTGTTTTGAATTAAAATCAGATTTTAATCTAAATTAAAGTCAAATAATCAATATTAACCACGTCTTTTATTGGTCTCACGGCTTTTTAACCATACATTTTAAAAATTTCTATCACAATGTACTAAAAATCTAATTTTAATCATTGCCAAACACCCACTAAATTAAATAATATAATCTGTATATTCAAATCTTAATAATTTATTAATCACAAGGAGTTGTATGATTGTGAGATACAATTATCTATGATTGAATCTCGAATCATCCATAATCATAAGTAATAATAAGATATGATTATCGTCATTACGGATAAACCATCACATGTGACATTTCTTACTTGTGAAGTAAGTAGTCGATATTACAAATTAAAGTGTGATGACACTTAAATAAACACGTGAATGTTTTATTATAAAATAAAACATGGGAGACCCTTTGGAGAGATTTCACATGAATAACTATATGAGTGTCAGTGGTTAATATCTAACATTTAGTAATGAAATTGATCATTCGACTTGAGGTCATCATAGTGCCTTATATGAGGACGATCATACTTTAATGATATTGGATGTTGCTAATACGACATCGTTCGAATATGTCAAGAATCATATGAAGGGTGTGAATGATCAATAGATGATTCGTTACTCTTAGATAATAAGAGATTATGATCTTACATTTTATTCAGTTAAGTTGATAACGAAATTATTGGTCAAATGTGTACTCATAAGTCGAAAAACAATTTCGACTTACATTGATTTAATAGTGGGATGAAAGATATAGTCGATAATTGAGATTGACACATATCCATATCTCGTAATTGATCAGATCATATTGACGAAATTATTATAGTTTCACAACAAACGAACAAATTTGATTTTGTCATACCACATGACATTTTTCGTCACATATATTGCTCTGCACACAATGTTGATGTCAGTCTGGGACAACAAATGTGAATTTGTAACAAATTAAAAGGGATATTTTAATTTATCGATTTAGATTAGATCAAAATAATAATTCGCGTCGTTGGCATTAGAAATCTAATGGGTCACACACAAAAGGAGAATCATAAAAATGCGATTCACCAATTAATTAATTAACAAGTGTTGGATAATTAATTATCTTGCTAGCACACGAAAGAGAAATCATAATCCTTTCATTCTTGTTCCCATTGAATATTGGACAATTGGATAGCTGTAATTTGCAAATCGTGATTATTCATGTTCCAATATTAGCAAAGCATTTTGCAGAATTTACAAAAGTTATAATTTCTATCACAACACAAAGAAGATTCTTGATTGAAATTGAAATTATTTTATTTTACATTGATTAAATATACTATCTCATCACTATGTCATATCAAAAAATGTTATAATCAAAGCCACACCTAGCCAAATAACAACACGATTTGTATTTCCACATAACCCTTGCTTAGTTGGCATTTCGTATAGTGACTACGTGAAAAATCCGTTACAATTTAGCTCTCAACTAAGCAATTCTGTCAATTGTGCACTGCAGGCACTAGAGTAATGAAATTTAAAACTACATTGAAGTTTATCGAATTGAGAGTTTAAAAGTTTGATGACTGTGGACAATATTAACCCGCTAATACCATATAACTAATAAGTCATATTCGACAAAATATATTATGTGAACTCGAAAGTTAGTACTTAATAATCGTGACCAATGATAAAATTTAACCGTTAATATCATATAAAAATAAGTTAGCTATATCCGACATGTAATATTATATTAAACTCGATAATTAGTACAATATTTCTTAATTGAGCTTCTCAAACGAACCATCAATGCATGTTTGGTACACAGGATAAATAAGATTTTAACTTTTTTTCTTCCTTGTATTATCCAATCCCCGTTGTCTACAGCTTTCCAATGTGAGAAGAATGATCTTCAATCCTATTTGTACAGGTACTTATTGAACATTTGAATAAAAGAAATCCAATTAAAAATCATCAAGGAATGTAATACATGGGATTGGGAAGTTTAAATGAACGTTTTGAAATGGAAGAACCCAACAAATCACTCCATTGATCTCCAGAATTGCCCATAATTCTGTAACCCTCTGCTTCCATTTCACTCCTCTTCTCCGATTTATATGCTGTCGCTGTCTTCCCGTGATCCTCCGAGCCCCTGCACGGTTTTTAAGAAAATAAGTTTTCGGAATAAAAATCTTCGAAAAAAAGGAATTTTTAGTTAAACTTGAACATAATTCACAAAAAAGTACATATAAGTAATGTTACTCTATCGTAAGCACAATCAAGCATATGCATAAGCTTATAAGTAAATTTTTCCCAACAAAAACATTTCTGAAAGCAAGTGATTTTCTTTCAAGTACTTGTAGGTTTTTTAAGCCATACTTGCTCTAAAGGTGCTTAGTTTTTAAAGAATAGCATCAAATTATGACCAAAAGTATAATTGACATACACACATTAAAAACTAAATGAATTTCATCTCGTTAAATAAACAAGATAGGCGACGTAGGGATCGTGTATAGAAAAAAAAATGTGTTAGGCATGTATAATGCATAAATGAAATTTGATATGGTTCGCGATGGCTCGAGGCTTTGTCCTGAGTTTTGCTCAAAAGCTCATATTTGCATGGAAATTGGTAATATTCGTCCAAATCCGACTCCATTAACACAAAAAGGGGACAGTTAACCAAAGATACGCTAGAATTTATTTTGAGCCTCATATATGTTAGGCATATATAATGTTGTACGCACTTATAATACACTCCACTACATTCAAATCTTTCTCAGCTCAAATAGAAAGGATAATTCAATTTCCTTATCCAGAATCCTAAAGGATAAAAAACTGTTCACAGTTACAGCAAAAGATTTATCATTTGAAGGATAGAAAAATCAAATGAGTTACTCTACACTTCAGACTTGTGAAAATCAAGGGTTCACATGTTGCCTTGTCTAATTTATCTAAAATTCCTCAATATTTTCGTTCTTGAATTCAGAATAATAAGGTAGCACTCTCGATCATCTACTCCTATCTCTCAGCAATCAAATTCCGACTCTCAATGTAGTTAGTTAATACTATACTGCTTTACAGTCACGGAAAGTTTGATGCTACTTTTCACCTAATAACTATTCTTCAATATTCCTTCACTTCCTGCTTGAAAGTGATCAAATTGTACAGCAAAATGATAGTAACAAAAGCACATATAAAAAATTGCCCAAGATTAATCATAAGTCAAGGTTTAATCTCAAAAGAAATTAGCCTGCAAGATTAATCATAACTAAGGTTTAATCTCGACTGATATTCGCTACAAATAGCTCTTAAGTACTTATTGATAAATTAAATGGGGCTTCTTGTCAAGACAATGACACCTAATATATATTACTTCAAAAGAAAGATTCTCTTGTTCATCAT
The DNA here is from genome assembly GCA_902829195.1 of Fraxinus dipetala. Lineage (NCBI taxonomy): Eukaryota > Viridiplantae > Streptophyta > Magnoliopsida > Lamiales > Oleaceae > Fraxinus > Fraxinus dipetala. The sequence goes on from CADEPD010062975.1 coordinate 3,397, forward strand.
CTCAACTTGAGCATCCATTATGAAATTATGCCTTGATAAGAATTAATTATTTTCATGTAAATCTTATCCATCATCTCGTCTTCTAGGTAAAGTTCTATATGGACACAGGCATTTTCATACTTCGTCGGAGAATTAGCATTTGTTTGCTCAGTTGAGATCCGCAGTTAAATGAAAGACATGTTGCTTGTAGAGAATTATGAAACAAAGTTACTGAATGGGTATTATAAACAAGTGTTTGCCTACAAAATCTTATCATACCTTTTATCAGAAACAAGAAAATTCAATACTAACCTCAATAGGAGCTTGTCGTAATCCTGAAATCCAGCTTTGATCAAATTCCCAACTGTAACACTTCTATGCCTTTCGCTTCGCCCAGTCAGCAAGACCACCTTGAATCCCAACCCCAAAACCTCTTTGTAAAGCTTTAAACTGGATTGTATAGCAGGAGCCGTTCCCTTCTCCACCCATTTATCAAACTCCAAGCTATCAAAAAGCTCCAACCTACACATCACCACCAGAGAACGCATATCAGATATCTGAAATCACATTAAAAAATCTCTTAGTAAGGGTTTCCAGTTGAATGCTTAGCAAATCACAAAAACTCATCAAATAAGCGTAATGATTTAACATCGTGGACACATTTTGGCATGCAATATCCGATATGACACGACACGACACGACATGACACGACACGACAGTATACCAACAGTCTGCCCAAACATGCCACAAATGTCATATTTATTATTCCAATCATAGCAAGAGAAACATCCAATCAGAACTTGCACCCTCAAACAAAGACAAATCCAGTGACTGTTCAAAAAGTATCCTATTCATAACCATTGTCATACAAGAAAATTGGTACAATAGCTCAAATTAAAATCTAGAGACTAAATCAATTAAAAATTAATTCTTAACAAAATGCAAGAACAATTCTATAATATGGTATCAAACCTTGAAAACAAACCACAGAATAATGCCCTTATCCCAAAGCCCCAAAAAAAAGCCAATTCTTGCTGCAATGCACAAGGCCAACCATAATTAAAAATTAAATTTAATCTTAAAAGAAAAGTTAAAAATATTATACCCATAACCATGTTCAGCATAATAGGGAAGATTTGAAAGCAAAGTCTCATCTATGTCAAAAATCCAAACATCTTTCCCATCTCCATTCAACTCCACATTTCTTGCATAAATTCCAGCCTCTTTAGAGACCCTTTCAAGGTCAACTTCATAACCCCTTCCAATCAAATAATCCTTCACATAATCAGCACATTCTGCTGGAATACTCTTCCATGGACTTAAATTATTGGCCTCCACAGCAAACCTCCAACCTGTACACTGTAATTGAATTTCATCTGTACATCCTTTTTTCACATTGGGATAATTTCTTTCTGGGTATTCAAGAATCAAAGGCCTTTGAAAAGGGTGTAAATTTGAGTTTTCTTCAGAGAAAACTAAGGAAAATAGGGACAAGAAAAGGGAAATTCTTATCAAGAAACTCATTGTAGACCAAAGGAAATAATGCCTAGAAAAATACAGTATATGTATATGTATATAGAATTTATATTTAAAGAGAGTCAAGAAACGAATATGAATAAATCCTTCGAATTTCAAATATTTTTAGCCAGAAATAGTTTAGAAATGGATAGATGCTTTCTTGATGTGGATATGAAAACCCTTAATACTAGTGATTCGGTTTGGACGGTGGGGAAGGAGTAATGAGAATTATAATATATAGATACAGATTTTTTGTATCTGTATATTAACACAATCTGGTCTGGATCGTTGGGTTCCTATTGGTGCGTGTGTATTAATTTGGAGTTGACGAAGACAACAGGAATTGAATGCTTTGGAGGATGCAGAGGAAAAGCATAAATTTTACAAGAGGTCCTCAAACTTTAAAATATTTCAATCAGATCACCGAACCTTTATAATTATTTCCATTAAGGTCACTACGACACATGCCATTACTAAAATCAAAGACTTTCTTGTGTGAACGTTAACGGAATGTCAATGTGGATGAGGCGATTGGCACTAGGCATGCACATCTTCAATCTAACAGTAAACAAACACGACTAATTTCATCCGATCAAGTTTTCAATTCACAAGCAGGTTCTATTAGTTTTGACAACCATTATTTTGAAAAATAGAGTTTTGAATAATGATCTTTAAAATAGTGGATGGTTAAAAGTAGGAAAATATTTCGAATTTACGTTAAAAAAATTTTATTGTGTGAATATATGGTTGAAAATGAATATGTACGTGAAGGAATGACCTCAATTGAAATTTTGTGAATTTTATGATTTGATTGAGGTAGTTCCATTACATGTCATTTATAGTTAGGTTACCCAATTGAAATTTCATTTATAGTTGGATGACCGTTGATAAAATTTATTTCTGTTGATGCTTCCGTTAGGTTGGTTAGGTGACAGTGTCACACGTTGGATTATTTATTTCTGTATTTCTCAATATATTATCCATTTTCTCATAAACAATATATAGAAAGTGTAAACGTGTTATAAAAATTATAGAAAGCTTAACCGCGTTATGTTAATAAATAATTTAATTTAATATGATGGATCGCCGTGGCATATTAAATACTATGATTAAAATGCTTTAAAAAATTTCTGTGGTCATTGCTGAGGCAAATAGATTAGAATGATAGTTAGAGAACTGACTTTTTAAATAGTAATGACTTTTTAAATAGTAATTTATTTGAAGAATGTGTGATTAAAAAAATTTTAAAAAAATTAAGTTTACGTGAAAAATATTTTATCGCGAGAATGTGATTCAAAATGAGTACGAGGAAAAATGAGTTTTGAAAAGACAAAAAAATTGTTTTCAAACAGGGGCATTTGATGTCTTTTACATAAAAAATTGTCAATTTATTGTTGATATTTACTATAGGATCTGAGATAGTTAAACCCCTAACCATCATAAAAATAGTTTTAGTTTTGGTTTATTTTTCTCTTCTTTAGAACGTCGGCATCATATCATATCATATCATTTCATTTCTCAATCACCCAAGCATTCTTTTGTTAATTTATCCTCAGTTAATACCACTTATTAGCTTTGCCTATATTTTCTTTCTTATTTTTGCTACGCTCATCTTGTGGATATTTCGTTGCTTATGATCCTAACGAAACGCGAATTTGTATATGGGAAAATTGTTTTAATGTTAATTACATCCAAAGCTGAAAGCATAGATTATTACATCATAATTCAATTGAAAGTGAGACCAAGAAATAATCAGAATATGATATGTACCCTTAAATCACGATTCTAGGGACATAAACACACTCCCTAATCAACAAATTACCAGTCATCTCTGCAATGTAAACTTCAATTTCTACTGCAAGAACTGAACTAGTCTAGATGCATACAGATCACTCAAATCCATTGTTCCTCTTGTGAACATGAAGTTGCCAGTTAATATGGCTTCTTTGTCTGCCCACCAAAACCATAACTTGTCAAATAAATAGCATTCAATTTCTACATGCTAGAATCAGTTGGAAAATGTAAGATTCGAAATTTCTTTCAAGTATCTGATGGTAAAACAACATCGCAGCAGTAACATACTGATATAACAAGAAAATCCATTCATTCAGGCCAATTAGAAATTAGATTGGAAAGTCGAGTTTGGCATCCTTCCTCTCCGCCTCTCTCTATTTTACCCTTTTTTCAAAGGGAAGAGATCCATTTACCTTTTCTCCAGAGGGGAGCGAGGAAAGCATTAGTACCTTTTCGTCAGCAGTGATTTCAATACACTATAAAATTTGACTGGTAGAAGTTCTAATATATAGTCTCTCCATTGTTTTTTGTTTTTTTTTTTCCCCCTTCCCTTCTTTGTTTTTGAGCTGTTTTCAGGGTGGGTAATAGCGGAAACACAATCTTACCAACGTACAAATGCTTATAAAATAAATTTTACCAACGCTAAAAGTAAATGCATACCTGTTAATGACAAACAACTGGTTTCCCGGTCTACGTATCTTGACATGGCCTAAAATGCCAAAAGAAACAAATAAAAAAGTTTGGTGCACCATTAATTTCAATACATTAAACAAATGATCTATTCCTTTCTTACAAGGAACTAAAAACTGCAAGAAAAGCAGCAAGTTATCTGTATTCATTAATTTATATAACAGAATTCGTACTTGTAAGGATCCAAAAGAAAAATACTTTTCCCTCATTAAAGACTAAACATATCCCAGCATAAGAGGATGCTTTATGGCCAACTGCACCCAAAATTACCAAACGATTTACACGGACAGAGATTACTAGTAGTTGTTGTTAACATGTCTAGGTGGTAACAAGTGTTTGAAATGTATAGCATTTTATGTAGTCATGCTATAACAGGAGAATAATTTAATATCAATACTATCTGATCAAAATTTACCTCAAGCAATAATTTTTTGTAGCTAACAATCTATTTAACAGACTAGAGATGAGAGCTTGCCTGGACCAGGGGTAATGCCGCATCACTTGGTTTTGATGAACCATCATCAGAGAAAACATTCCTACAACTCATGTAAACATCATTAATATTAATAGATATTAAAATGCACAGTATCCAATATCTTTAAATGTTCTTAAACCACAGCAAACCAGCCCAAGTTTTTAATCAGTAAAAATTCATTTGACTGTCCTTTAACTTGAGGACATTTACACGTTTACAAATACAGTTCAGTCCTCATCATTAGTCTGATATAGTACTTGGATCCCAACTCTTTTTTCCTTAGCTTTTAGGTCCCCAATTTTGGGCCAAAATGCATTTTGGAATAGTATTTAATTGGAGAATGTGTGGCTAAAAAATAAGAAAAAGTTTTGGGTTTGCGAATAAAATTATTTTTGGGGAGAATGTGTGTTTCAAAATGAGTTTTGAAAAAAATGAGTTTTTGGAAAAATAGGGGCCAATTACCAAACGTAGGCAATATGTCCTTCCCAATGTTTCCATTCACTGGAACCATTAACTATCATGTGATTCACACGTGATGGATATTCGATGAATAGACAATTGTACCCTCACTTTCAATAAACAAAAGAAAAGGAAGCACCTATTTGATCTACATTCTTTCAAAACTCATTTTCATCCACACATTCTTCAACAAAATAATATTTTCCATCATATCCAAAAAAATTCCTTATTTTTTAATCACATATTTTCCATCACATCACTGTTTAAAATATATTCTTTCCTCAATAATGTTCACCAAACACCCCTTAAATAGAGGAAAAAATTATGAAAAAAAGGATAACCTACTCACTGCCACTGAGACACTCAAGCTCAACAACCTCCAATCTACCTCTCTCCTCCTCCAGTCCACCCACCTCAACATCACAGACGGCAAGAAAGAGTAAATTATAAGAAGAAGAATAAGGAAAAAAGAGACTTAGGGGAAAAGTGGCCCCTCGCAAGACCTGAATGGACTACTGATTCACAGAAATAATAGAAATAAATGCAGCACAATATTCATCTAGTATTCATGTTTCTAATGAAGCTTCTAATGGCTGTTTAAGATTTTACTTTCTTCAAACTCTTCGAAAACCCAAAACTTACTCCAAATTTACAAACAACCAATGCTTCCAAATGAAGGTCCCAAAAAAACCCTTTTCTCCGAATACTAAAAGGAACCCCTATTTGCTATTATTATAGGCAGTATCGGAAAACTAATTAAAAAGAACTTTCACCTGGTTCTGGCAATCCAATAATTAAATTGATATAAAAGATCAAAAGAATTTGCTAGAATATGGCCCCAAGTGAACCAATCAGTCTGCTTTGGAAAACCTAAAAAATAATTTCAACAGTTGATGATTCAATCTTGGAGGTTGTTGACCTGGAGACTTAGTCTCTATTTGGTTTAGCTAAAAAAGTTGATAATAATCTAAGTCAAAATCAACAATTAATTTTAACTACACATTTCATGGGACCCTTAACTTTCATCAACTTTTCAACCACACGTTTCATCAACTTTTATTAAAATCTATTAAAATCTGATTTTTAGGTTTAATTTCTTGCCTCGTTGAAGCTGCCAATTCTATACCGAAAGAAATCTCCAGAAATATTATGTGCATCAGAATCTTTAGCACCGAGTGTTGTCTGAAAATGAATTTTGGTAATAAATTCGAGACAAAATTACTTGAATTTCATCAAATTTGGTAACAAATAAAGAGAGATTCTTTTTCTGCAAATCTTTTTCCTATAAAAAATCCCCAAAATCCGCCTCAAGTGCAAGTAACGTGAAGGTTTAATGTTCTAATAGACAGAAAAAAGCAGAAAAAATGAACTTGCTACAAAATTGTTAGAATTGAGGACCCAAATGCCAACAAAATTTAAGTCAGGATCCAAGTGCTATATTATGCAAACAGTGGGAACTGTGGCTGCATTCTCTCTGCTGTTTATCATTTTTTTCTACACTTCCAACAGAGTTTCTCTGGTAGCTTAATATATTACTCATCAATGAACCATGCCAAACCAATACTAGAATCAAAATTCTGCCAAATGCCTAACCTCCAAATAACACTTTGTAACTGATCCTGCCTGCCTTCACGAAGCATAGAGGCATCATAAGCAACAATGTTTCCATAGAATATCTTCTCCAAATCTTTCATCCATTTGGTTAACAGCAAGTTTACCTGCAATGTCAAAGTGAGAAAATGGAATAAATTGACAAAGTGCTTTGATAGAAAAAGTAATTGTCTATAATGTTCTCAAGTGATGTGGGACCTTTTAAAAGTTACTTGTTTGATAGAAACTTTAGTTTTCATCAGACTGAAAAGACACATAATATAACAAACACCTTCTTTTGGACTTGAAAGAAGAAATTATATTAATAAGCATTGAATTAAATATGCAACAAACATTTAGGTACAGATAACTGACCCCAGCTTTGGAAACTCTCAGTTCAAGATCATGATTGTACATCTCATATAAGTATTGCCCCAACTCAACACCTTCCTTTCCCTCTTCTTTTAAGCGGCGTAAGCAAAGCCACATATGGATTACAAGCAAGGAGAATGTTGTTTTAAAGGTTTTCTCCAAGCTAAACACTGCATGTAAAAGGTACTGCCCAAGTTAAACTTACATAAGTGTAAAGATAAGATAGCAAACAAAAATAATGATGGGTAATTGGGTATGTTTGTTCAAACATGAGCATCACATTTAGTTTGATCAAAATCAAAAGACAGGAGACCTGCATGCCAAAACTTTCACATATATGATTTTGTTGTATGTGCACTTTAGACATCATAATTCTTCTTACGGAATGCAACAAACTATTCATGAGAAAGAACAATGATCAATCCCCTTTCGAATCTGTTGCCTTGCCAAGTTGACCTTACCCTCCTAAAAGACCCACATGGACACATAGTTTCTAGAGTTAGCTTCCATAGAATCGGGCATTTTATTAATACAAGGAAAATGTGATTAGAGTTTGTGACACTAAGGAGCTCTGGCAGGCCTCTACTATATAAACATAAACTTTGAGGTAGTTTTGTCAACGGTGTCACAAACAGGAATGTAGAGGCTTCTAAGTAGAATATCCCTCGGAATACTGCCTACAAATTATTAAAAACAGAAAGGAGATATATATATACCTGCAGTCAATACTAAGCCCATCTAGGGCTGCCCAAAGATTATTACCATTTGATTTTGTTGTATATGTGGCTCATATAGAGTGGAACACAAGTTTAGTGGATCAAAATAGCTAATGTCGTAACAGAGCGCACCAAACGGAATGGAGCAGAGCTACAGTACGGTACAAGTGTATTTTCTTGTACGGGCCTTAAAATCTTGTATGGGATTGGGCTAGTATAAATACTAATGATGAAACCCTAATATTCATACTAAATAAAATCTTTGCTTCGCTACTTGTGGACATAGACACATCGCCGAATCACATTAAATACTTGCGTTGATTCTCTACTATTTTGCACTTAAAATCCAACAGATTCGAAATGAAGGAGCTAATAGTTTTTCCCATTCCCACACCATCATTTAGTTGAACAACTACACCAGTTCAAGAAAAGCAAAAAAAGTATAAATCCGAAACTCGTACAACTTCCAAACAAAATAAATTCAAAATTAGATTGCAACTTGAAAAATATGGTGATATTGTTGTTCTCCATAATCAATTGGCATGTCTTAAACATGTGCCCCTCACAACAGATGGCATAGAATACAGGTAAAAAAATACAAACAAAATAGTTTCATCTTGTTAAAATGTTTGGCCTTGAACTTGAATATATTCTGCGCCATTAGGCATGTATAATGATGCCTTTTCTTTCTTCTAAACACATATGGTGCACAAGAAACACAAGAAACCACAACTCATCAGAGCATGAGGAGATGATCAATGACGAGCATAAGAGAAACAAAATACTAACCATCATAAATAGCAGGCCTGTCAACTTGATAAAGAACACGGCTGTAAATCGCATTTGCCCATCGAATGGACTGGCTTTGCTTACTATAGAACAGCATCAGCTTGAGGATAACTCGCTTAAAGCCCTCGTATTTGTGATCTTCAATTCTTTGTGGTGAATCATGTGGCAATGCCAATGAACAAGGCTTGGACCAAAACATCTTGTTCAAATTCACCTAAATGCATGTTCTTTCATTAACTCTCAGCAAATTCACCAAAAGGCATGTACTATTGTCAACCCATAAAAAAAAATTAAACATGCAGGAAAAGTTACAAATTTCAGCATGGAGTAACAAACAAGAGAAATAATGAAATACATGAGTTCCCTTCATTAAACAGACTAGTATTTCAGTTCAATTTTTCACCAGTAAAAATACTTCAAACACACGATTTGAGTGCACACAGTATTACCTTATTTTTTGCTATCAAATAAATGATTAACAAACAGGAAAAAGAAATAAGTACACCATTGTTACAAATCACGTTTATTTCTTGGGATCATGTAAGGTTTTGCATCAAATATCATTTACTATTCTAAATTCCAAAAGCCTTTCCTCCTCTTCCACTAAAATCTCTGGTTGAATCTGCGATTTCCTTTCTAACCCAAAGGTTAGGCCACAGCTATACAATTTGCAATATTACCCCTTTCCCCATTTTATGAACCCACCCATCCCCACCCAACAAAACCCCACAATTTATTTTTATTTTTAAAAAAAAATAACAATTCACCAAAGAAACGTTTCTATTACAAAAAGTAAAACAGAATAAATGGCGATTTATCATTCTATCTTTTCCATTCCCCATTTAGTAATCAAGAAACATAAATTCAGTCCACTGCTAACCAAAAACTAAAATCCACCACACACACAAAAGCATACGACAAGCAATTTAAACAGGCAGTAGTTTTTTTTAACATATCGTTTATCTCATCCAACTGTAACTCAAATTTTCAACAAGAACGCAATGCAGATATCGATTATTAGATATATTAGTACGAATAGTAAAAGGAATGATCATTTAAAGTTTCTTACCTCTGGTCTGCCAGTGTAGGTTTTCTCAGCGGATTCTGAAAGATCTGGCTCTGCAGCAGCAATCTTTGAATAATTCTGATATGAAAAAGAATGAGAACATTTTCTAATAGTTTCAGTGTTCCTCTGCAAATTATTGGCCGCATAAATTTTGGAAATCGCCCTGCTCCACCTTAGCAACATGTTCTGTTGATTTTTCCTAGCAAGAATCCATTATAATAAAATTAAGAGATAAAATCCCTTCAAACAGCGTAAAAAAATTGGACAAAAACAAATAATGTGCGTGTTTGTATGCAGACCTGAAATGTACAGTATTGGATATCTACTTCGATGGGATTTCGATTTTTATTTACGTTTGCTTATTCCTCCCTTTAAATCGTTAAGAAAATTCCTCGCTGAGGTTTTAATTTCATAAACCCTAGGAAAGAAATGTCTAAAAATAGGATAACGCTAATGGATAATTCTATTTCAACCTAATGGGGTTACCGAAAAGAGCAAATTTGTCACAAAATCAACAGAATACTCACATGGGACCCACCCCATGTGAGTAAAATATTGAAAAAAAATCCACTGTTGTGAGGATCTATTTTTCTTCTATGAACCTTGCTTCTGTACGTAAAGCGGAGTTCTATCGAAAATGTACCAACCTCTCACGTACGCGCGGGGGCCGCGTGAATAAAAAATTCTTAAATGTGTGATTCTCATATCCTATTGTGAGTGTAAGTAAAAAATTATGTAAGAAAGAAAGTGTACATATAGCATAACCCGCTATGGATAAGTGCACAGGGCTCGCTTCTTACGGGCTTTTTTTATTGGTTTGAAATTGGTGATGTGGCGACCATTTAACTTTTCTTTTTTCCTTTTTTTTTTTTTAAAAAAGACGTAAATAGTTAAACACACCATATCCCGCCCACCGTAGCCTCACCCACTTTCCCCCCTAAATTGAACCCTACCGCTCTGAGGAAATTGTCACCTCCGACTCAACTGAGGAAATCGTCGGCTTCGATGTGTGCATCCAAAAAGTGTGAATGTACGGCCATCTTTTCCTCCTTATTCGTTGTCCACGTGAGCTACATTGTGCGTTTTTGCCTAAGAAAATCGCGACCACCTCTGGCGACCAGCCATCTTCTTCACATATGGTTTTGCCCACCTAAGCTAAAGTATTTCTAGTTTTTTTAAAGTATTGTCCATTTGTAATTTGTATTGTTTGCAATTGCACCATTATAGATAACTTTGTGAAGCTTTACTAGCCATTTTATTTCCTTTCTTTCTAACTATTTGACTTTTTCATAACATGAGTCTGATGCTGCTCTTGGAAATGGGGGTTTGGGGCGATTAGCTTCCTATTATCTTGACTCTTTACCAACCTTAAATTATCCAGCATGGGGTTATGGACTTAGGTACAAGTATGGCTTATTTATACAGCGGATTACAAAAGATGGACTAGAGGAGGTTGCCGAATGTCGGCTTGAAGTATGCTTTCTTTCGTTCATTTGTTGTTTAGTTCTCGCATATGCACAGAATCAGGGGCCCAGCCCATTTAATTTTTTTTAGTAGAATTTTT
>CADEPD010062982.1:0-14021 GCA_902829195.1 Fraxinus dipetala
TATTTATAAGTAAAATATCACTTAAAATTGAAAATTTTGTTAAGGGACAAATATATAATTTTATTCTTTTAAAAAACTTTCAAACTCGATTGATAATAAACTCTCAAACATATCACTACTATATAAAAAGATAATTTTTGGATATTGTAGATGCAATAGTAACCAATGAGACGTTGTTGTTCATTTTTTCATTGTTCACTCTTCCAGTCCTCCAATTTTATGATTTCTTACGTCTTATATCTATTTTATACACGTCTTATATATATCCATTTTCATTTTTTTTCTCAGTCTGCTATAAAAAACAACGTATTGGAATTTGAATAATTTGATTTGTCTTCCTATTTTGAAGAATTTGATTTTATTTTGGAATATTGTGAAGAAACATGCTACTCTAAATAGATAATTATTCAAACAACGTGACTTTGTTAACTAATTTTTTAATATTTCGTATTAATTATTAGATAGCAAAAATATTAAATTATTTCTATAAAACGGTTGATTTTATGAAATTTTATTAAATATCGAAGGTTAAAATGGAGAAATTCGATTAGATACTCACGTTACATACTATCAAAGTTGAATAGGAAAAGTTAGGATGAAGAATTATGGGAAGTCAAAAGTCTAGCATTTAGATCATCTTATCGACATCAAGCTAAAAGTGTTCAACCTCTCGCAATTGCATTAGTAGAGTAAGAGTGGTGAGATTAGTTAGTTTTAGAATCTCTCGTCAAAACATTGATCCTTCAAATACGGTTAGGATTAGTAGTTTTGATACTTAATAGCACGATTTTCGAAGGAACATTACTTTATTCATCATAACTTAATTGAAATTATTAGTTTTTATAACTAAATGTCGTACGTAGCAACAACAATTTGACATGGAGATCTTCTGCATTCAATACTCTAATAGAAAAACTAACTACATAGTCTGCACATTAACTAGGTGCAATTTGATGGATAGAAATTAAAAGAAAAAAAAAATAAAATCAGAAAGCACGTTTTAATAACTTTAGAAATTTGTAAGAATCGAATCATTTGAAAAATGAAACGTATAAAACTTTGTAGTTAAAGTAAGTTGATGAAGAAAAGAGACAGATTGATACTTATTAATTAATAATCTTAAGAAGTGAAGCAATGAAGTGGATAAATTAGAAGTTAATTATAGAGTTTTTGTATGAGTTTTGCAGTAAACAAACTGACCGAATTAATGCATATGGAACAAATTGATAGAAAGAAAATGTAGGTCGATACAAGAGTTCAACTCATTGTCGTTATGATGAATTTGTCGTGCACATGTGCTCATGATGAATGTCAATCTTCTTTCAAAACATCTCTTCTTGCAGTAGCTGCACTCCAAACCACAAGAAATGACGGACAAGAACATGGTCTCGAAACACATATCTGTAATAATTCGGATGTCAGTCAAACGATATCTCCAATATTTGTCACGTGACAAAACTCGGTTGAAATAGTCCACCATATAGAAATCTCAACTTCAATGTTCTAATCGACTTATTTTTTTGCCTTAATTTCTCATTTATCCGAAATTGATTTCAATCAACTAAATATATTACGATAATCAATAAACCATAATTGGCTAACAGGATCACTTACATAATTGGTAAAAATGTTTAAAACCAACATTCTAAAACCAATTTCCACCGGTTTCAAGTGAAAAGAATTAATGAGCTATATTAACATCATGAACATGAATAATTCTATTTTACCAGAACTGTAGCTTGCCAGAGGTTTCACAGAACAGTCATATTAAGGTGGGTCCCACATGATTTAAATATTATTTAAAAAATGGGGCCCACATCTTTGTCTCTATTTTGAAAACTTTCGTTTCTGTAAGTGTATCACAACTCCATGAACATTAACAAATCTCTACACACTTTTGACATACTTTTATATTCCCGATTTATTGTTTTGACAATTTGGAACTTAAAAATGACTTTCTGAAATTTTTAAAAGTTTAACGAGTAATCGAAAACGTTTTTAAACGTATGGTGAGCAATCGAAGACGTGACAATTTGTAAACGACGTGACGGAGTGCCACGTGTACATTTCGTTAAATATTTGGAACGGATGTTATGGTAATATTTAATGTCCAACATTTTGATAAATTTAATAGCCAAAACTCGACATCTTCAATTCTAGTGAACAATTAAAAATATAGACATAAGTTCGGTGATCATTGAAACAATTAACTCTAATAAACGACTTCATACAACCGGTATTTAGGTCAAAGCCCTGTCAAGTCGCCCTTCTATATATACCCCAGTAACCCCGCGGTACATCGCTTTGTCATATTGCTTTATTGTTTACGCTGCTACGCGTTCTCTAGTCCAATTTTGGGTCGCCGAAACCCTAACCCTAGGGCTTTGAAGATCAATCGAAGTCATTGTATTAAATCATTAATTCGCGCGTGTTTTGTAGATCTTAAGTCATATCCCTATTTTTTCATCAATTACTGGTTTTTTTTCTCTTTTCGGGAAATCTTCGATTCGATCTTGAAGATATGTCTCGGTGCTTTCCGTACCCACCACCAGGGTATTCACTGAGCCGAGCCAGCAATGAGGCCTTGATCGAATCGATTAAGGTTTGTTTAACAAACACTGAACGTCGATTGATTTGAATGGGTTTATGTATGAGCATGAGTTATCATCGATGTAATTTTGTGGGTTTCTTTATGTATGACTCCGTCGTGTAAAAACCCACAAAACGTATTGGGCCGCGTTTGTTTAGGTGTACAAATTGTACAATTAAGTATTAATTTTAGTAATAGGGTTTTCTAGAAGTCAATTTATAAATCTGTATGCATCATGATGTGGGATTTTGTAGCTAGTACTCCTTTATGTGAATTTTTTGACCTAAAAAATGAACCCAAAGCCAATCCGGTGTTCATGTTTATTTTATGAGTCATTCTATTTATTTAGCACTATTAGTGTTAAAATACCAATCTAAGGGCACTAATATGACACTAAATGAGAGGTACATTTAAATAAGTCAATTATATCTAGGCCTCCTAGATGTGGAATTTATAGCCTATGTTGATGGATGCATAATAGAGTGGTTCTGAAGTTGATATGGATTTTTGTAGCTGATATCAATGGATGTTGATAAAAGATTTTCAGCATATTGACTTTCCTGAGAGCAACCCATTTGAAAATGGAAAGGTTGTAATGTTCAGTTTGTGAACAATTGGGTAGAAGGTGATTATCCCATGTTACATGTGTTGGCCTTTTGTAAGTGAAGTTCTTATTGCTCCGTGATTACGAATTTTTGGTTCCAAGAAGTGCTGTATGTTGGATCAGAGTTGTGATTTTCCTACTTACACTGTGTGGAAGATATTGAGTAATATTGGAGTTCACGAAAGTTGAATTTACCAAAGGCTTGTTATGTGATTAACAATAAATATTTAGGTGACATCTGGTGGAAATAAATTACCAATATAAAGAAGGTTCATGAGCACCTGAAACAACATGAAGAAACTTTAAGATCGATTCAGTATTTGTCTGGCGTTTGGTTTACATGGAAGTCGAATTAACCAAAGGCTTTGTTATGTGATTAAAAATGTATATTTAGTTGACTGGTGTGTAAAAAAATTACTAATATAAAGAAGTTCCATGAGAACCTGAAACAATATGAAGAAATTTTAAGATTAATTCATTATTTGTTTGGCGTTTGGTTTAAGGTTTCTCTGCAAAAAGAGAATTGGTGTGTGGTTAGGAACTGTGGATTGGTGATTGCTGGTTCCATGTTAGTTGTCAAGTTATTCGGAATGTGTTTGTTTGTGAAATAAAATATTTGTCGAACAAGTAATGGCATGTTGGTGTTATTTTGTGGGCTTGAAGAGTTTTTAATTTGATGTTAGTTCTTGAACTCACACGTCACATGGTCTTTATTACAAGATGACATAAATGTGAAAATTGTTGGATGCCACTTGAGGACCATTTTAGACCTTGTTTGAGCTCCATTATTTGAAAAAAATTGATTTTGGAAGTGTTTTTTTTTTTGGAGAATTTGTGGTTAAAAAGTAAGGAGAATCTTTGGGTTTATATGTAATATTATTTTATTGATAGGATGTGTGGTTGATAAAAGAATAGAGAAAAATGAATTAAAATTTAATGGGGACCAAACATGGGCTTAGTACATTTAGCCTTTGTTTGACAACCATTATTTCAAAACTCTTTATTCTACATACTCATTTTCAACCACACATTTACACAATAAAATATTCTGCACGTAAACTAAATATTTT
Organism: Fraxinus dipetala; assembly: GCA_902829195.1. Taxonomy (NCBI): domain Eukaryota; kingdom Viridiplantae; phylum Streptophyta; class Magnoliopsida; order Lamiales; family Oleaceae; genus Fraxinus; species Fraxinus dipetala. The sequence continues at coordinate 4,265 of CADEPD010062982.1, forward strand.
TCTCTACATTTGAATCACACATTCTTCAACACTATTCAAAACTTTATTTTTGCCAAATAATGGCCAGGGGGCTTAGAGCTAGTATGCTGTGTTTTAGGAAGCATGCATCAACATTATTGTTGATGCTATTACTTGTCTTGCTTTTGTGTAAATTTTTTCACTTAGCAACTGATTGAAATCCAGTTAAAATTTGCAAAAAAAAAATTAAGGGACACTGCGAAGTGCCATCTGAAATTTTCAAGTCATTTTTTCTTTTATGGATTATGGTTTTAAATGTTGGCTTAATCAACCTTTTTCTGATCAGAGGTCTGTAAGTGATCAAATTTAGTCCTATATATTATGTTCTCTGGACATGAGGCAAAATATCTTCAGTTTTTTAGGGGGGAAAGTTTTTTGAATTCCTTTTGTCTCTTGAGGTCTTAACTTAAATCTATTAATACATCCATTATTGTTCTTTTGAACTCATTAAAATTGTTCACTTTGAATGTATTTTTTTTATTGACTTTTGACTAAGATCTTGTGCACTTCTCTCTCTCTCTCCCTCCCTCCCTCCCTCTCCCTATTTAATGAGATATTAGTAGGATTTTTTTCTATGGAACCCATGCTCGTTTACTATTTGATGGAACTAGACTGCTTTAGATAGAGGTTCCATAAACTCCCAGGAACTCTAGTAAGGAATTGTCCTTGATCAATATTTTCCGAATTGTGAAAAATGCTAGATATTTTCTGTAATTATGTATTGGATCCCTGTGTTCAATTGGAAATATTTGTGTTGAGTTGTGAAAAGACCAAAGCTCGGCCCAGATTATCTGTTTCTGTTATGAAGATGCATGGCATCTAAGTACGAAGCTTCCAAAATGTTATGTTAAATTGAAACGCGAATCATGCTTAGGTCTCTGTTTCATATCCCGGCCATGTTATATATAGGCTTCGATAGTCCTCAATACTAAAATTGTTATTCTGGTGCTCTAAAGCTCCAAAATAAGAGGGAGAAGTCAAACGAAGGAAGGAAGAAGGAAAAGAGAACGGAGAAGAAAGAGAGAAGGAAAGAGAAGAAAGAGAAAAAGAAAGAGAGGACAAATAGGAACTCTGGTAAGACTCATAATGTTGACAATGTTCGTGTTGAAGAAAACATTTGGGTGGATTCTAGAGGTAAGCTTCTCCATGAGGGAAGAAAAGCTGAAATTGAACAGTTGGAAAGAAGCAGTCTCACTGAAGAGCTCGAGCAACCTCTCTGTTCTCGCATTCCCAGCTCTTCATCTGAAAGCACGGAGAACAGCAACAAGAGGAAGAGGCATACCTCGTCTATAGATGGTAGCAACACTCTTGGTAAGTTTGTGTTTTCCCCTTGACAAAATATATTTTTGTTCTTTTTCAAGGGATGTATATTTGGAGCTTCCTCTGTGGTCCTTATGTTAGTCGTTATGGATGAGGAACAGGTAACATTATCAAGATCCGATTGCCCTCGAAGAAGATGAAGAATGAGCCTGATACTTCATTTGATAAGCCACAGCTTTGCTCTACATCTGGAAGGATGAATTTTCCTGCACAACGAAAGGATGAAATTGCTCTCAGAGCTAGTCAAGGAACAGTTTGCCCGACTTCACAGGGAACCCATAACCTTGTTCAAGGATTTCGGACTGGAACTGATCAAGAGCTAGTTTTTTCAGCTTCTAGGCAGATGGAGGCTGCTGCTCAAGGCAAACTGGGAACTTCATCTGGGGCCTATGCAGTAATGACTCCAATGCAGAGATTGGAATTACAGTATATGAACTTAGTTGAGAATTGGGTTCCTCCTGAACTGCATGCTTTGGCTAATTATCCCAATGATCAAGAATGGCTCTCCCAGAGCAAGGATAATGATGTGCATGCAGAGAAAACATTCAGATCCAGCGATGATACTATATCCTGTTCTAGCAGCTCAGCATTGTGGCCTCAATCAAGATACTTGCCTGATGCTGATGTTTATGCATTGCCTTTTCTGGTCCCATTTTGAGTTCGCACAATTGGAGTGATGGCTAATTGCTGTCTAGGGCGGGTTGGGATGGGCTTGGAAGATTCTTGCCACCTTTGTGGCAGCATCTACTCCTGCACTGCACTGCTTCAGAGGCTATCTTGGAGCAGACAGTATATGTTACCATATGAAGATGTTAATGAAATGGTTTGTGCATGCAAGCGGATATTATTCATCTGGAACTGGGAAACGGACTCCCTCCCTTTCAACTGTTCGCATATCAAGAATCATTTTGTTAATGCTATATTACATGTAATAATATTCTTTTAATGGCATTGGGATTTCTTTTCAAATCTTTAGACATGCTATGAAATGATTCGGAGGTCCTTGTTAAATATAACAACTTTATAAAGTTATTGGGTATGATTTGAACTAAAATTTATCATTATGCATCCCACTCTAAAGAAGTCAAAATATGAACTATTTTATTTATTTTATTGAAGTGCTTGTTTAAAATATATTGAAGTACTCCCTGCATTTTAAATAATTAAAGAAACTTGAGCAACGGATTGAACAGTTTATAAACATTCAAGTTGGTTTTGAGCGACTTATAAGTATTATTTACTTTTTCACCGATTAGTTTTATCTTTTTATAATTTAAATAGTTTATAAATACTTCTCGTACATTAAAAAATAAAAATCAAATATGAAAGATGTGCTTTAGCACAATGGAGGCAATTCCCAAAGGAAAAACTTTCGGATGAAAGACTGTAAACGCAGTTTCAAGCCAAGCCTGCAGTTCAATTGAAAATGGAAATATACATCCTTGCCATTCTCGTTGATTTACGTAACTACAATTCAAAGCACACCAAAAGCAAATAATAATACGCGTTTCATCATGGAACACTAGACGAGTAAATTACATCTCATGAACCAAGTACAAAAAGGGAAAATAACGGGAAAAGACCCAATCCTTTAAAGGTATATTTGGTATGTAGTACTGAACAAGACCAATGTATCCAGTATCATAACTCCACCTTACCAAACAAGCCATAACAGTAATATCTAGTGAGTTAGCGGAGACTATTTAACGAAGACTCGCCTCTCCAGGTAGAAAATTGGTCATCTTCTTTCTTGACAAGCTGGTTTCCAGTACTACAAAATGGAGCAGGCCTTTTGCCCCTTTTTCTTCTTCTTCTTTTGCTTCGGCGGCTGGAGGACTACCTTAATTGCTGCATCAAATACGGCCTTCACGTTCTGCACAAATACATAGCCATCGTGAGAAACAAGATAAAGGACTATGATCGCAGTCAAAAAAAGAAGGGATATGTACCTGCTGTGTTTTTGAACTACACTCGATGTACACAGCAGCTCCGATTAGTTTCTTGAGTTCTTCTCCCTTCAAGGAAATTACGCACTGGTAAAATTAAGAGACCCCAAAATAGCATAGGAGAAAAAGAAATTGGTGATTCTATCTTACTTGTGATGTACTAATGGGCACTGCTCCAGGATGATCTACAAAGTATTGCTTATCATCTCTAAGATCTGTAAAAGATGAGTATCATCAAATGTAAGGACACCTGCCCTTGAGATGAAAAGAATGCACAAAGAAATCTAGATTCAAACTTGCTAGGATTAGGCAAATCGAGCTTCAAGATGGTATTAATCAATTACACGAGGCTCAAATGCCAAGATTTTCTATTAGCAGACATTTAAACAAGGCTTTGTGACATAATGATCTCAGTTTAATAAGTTATTTAACAAAATTATTTCGTATGTCAACTGATGGAAGAAGAGTATGTTAGTCCCCATTCATGAAAGCACGGGAGACATTCAAATTATCGTGGCATTAACTAAATGTGTTTGTGTATGCAACTGCGGGAGAAAGGGATGGATAAATCATTGTTCACTGTTCAATCAATCCAGCACTACATATTCTAAAAAACAAATGAAACTAAATCTTTTGCAACTATCGCATAATGCAACCAATGCTTTACGAGACCAAGAACTTCAACAATCCATCTCCACTCCTAAAATTGGACAAAGGACCACACTGAAACCAACTAATTCTTAAAAAGAAACGAAAAGAGCGGCAAGATGATAGGAAAGCATCACAAGACTAGGGAAGGCTTACCGAGCTTCGTTCCCACAAGAATTATTGGAACACCTGGTGCATAATGCCTTAACTCAGGAATCCACTAAAAATTTGAGGAAAAAAATATTTGTTGTCAGATTATTTACACACAGTTGCTGCTCGTGAAATCAAACCATTATGTATATGATCATAGACCTATCACAACGATTTAGCTCTACAATGATTCTAACCTTCTTTGCAATATTTTCATAGCTGGCCTTGCTAATGAGAGAAAATGCAAGAAGGAAAACATCTGCTCCGCGATAGCTTAAGGGTCTTAATCTATTGTAATCCTCTTGACCTGTTACATTGTTTATGATGTAAGGAAAATCTGGATGCGCACGAGGAGTTTCTCACTTCCAGAAAAAGAATAATATTTATTGAAAGAATTACCTGCAGTATCCCATAAACCGAGGTTAATGGTGCTACCATCCACAACCACATTTGCGCTAAAGTTGTCAAAAACAGTGGGCACGTAATCCTGTTTTGAAACCAGCCAAAAATTTTAAAGATTTGAGTAAGTAACCATAGCTTGCTTGGTCTTTCATTCTCTTTAGCAAAGTCTATTTGTTAGGACGTGTTTATAAAAACAATAATGCTAAGTCCCTGTTTCAATCACATTAAAATTTTTTTTTTCATTCTTTTACTCATTTTCAACCACATATTTTTAAATAAAATAATATTTTTCATCATATTAGTAACTTTTCATTCCTTTTTAACCACACATTTCCATCAATCTACTAATCCAAAATAATGTGGCTCAAACACACCCTAAATATACATTCATTCCCTTGCGTCATTGTTTACATCCCCCCTTGTTTTCAAAAAATTGTGGGTAGGAAAGATTTTTTTTTTTTTTTAAATTGTGTTGCTACGTGACACAATATAAACAATGATTTACATGTAGTATGATCGTTGTAAAAAAAACAATGACTTCTAAGAAATCTAAATCTTAAGGATGGCATAGTATTGACAATACAATAAAAAGAACTACTGATTTTTGTTCTTCCTTAGTACTGTTCAAGAACCTAACAAGATAAGGCAAGACTTGGTGAACATGAATTACCTAAAAAAGATAACCATTATCCTAACACATACAGATCATTGAAAGATTTTTTAAATTCAAGAAAAAAAAAAAAAGATGAAGAAGAAGCTTCACAACAGTCAGAAAATCATAAGATTCTCGCAATCAGACACGAATTTTTCCACCCTTATTTAATCCATCAATCATAATCCATATACATCTCAGTAGAGATTCAAATTAAATTTGAAATTCTTCAAACACTAAAAGAGACTTTAGTCAAGGGAAAAGAGAAAGAAAAAGAAAAAGAAAAAGAAACCTTCAATTATTACTTTATCAGCTCCCTGACCCACGAAAAGGAAGAAACAGACAAGTAAAGAAAAAAGAAAAAGGGGCAATATTTGCAAAATACCATCAAAAGTCAAAAGAATTTCAAAAAAACAACAGAGGATTCTTGAAAAAAAGCCCTTGAAATCAAATGTGAGGAATAATATATATTCTTTTTCGATTTTTGCCGAGGTGGGGGAAACTGACCGTCGGAAAAGTGTTGCTAGTGTAAGAAATCAACATGCAGGTTTTGCCAACAGCTCCATCACCGACAGTCACACACTTTATGAACCTCGTAGCACTCATTTCTTACAATCTAAAGACAGCCACTGCTTAATTCTCAGTCATCTTCTGACGATTCTTGTCCCAATGTAATGCGACATAAATCAAGAAAGTAGACTCCCAATATCCAGTCAGTATAAACCACTCTACAATTTCAAAGCCAAATTTAGTCCAGATTCAAGAAAACAGTAGCTAAATTACAAGAAAGAAGTAAAGAAAATCAGAGATCAATCACCTGTGGCTGTGACCGGAGAGAGGGGACAAATAATATGCAGGGTTGGTTGCTTGACTGGTAGAAAAACGATGCCAGCTTATCATTTTTATTTATCTTTGGGTTGGGAGTTGAGAGGTGGGCTGGCTGTTTACAGTTTGGGTCCTACTAAATGGAAATCCCGTTCACAAATTTTCTTATCGCCCTATTATTTTACTGGGGAATTTCGACTTTCTTTAAAAAAATACTATTTTTTTTATTCTGTCAGCTATACCATTACCAGCTCAGCTGTATGAAATATATGCTGCGACGTGCCTTCACTATTCAAGAAGAATGGTGCTAGTGCTACAATACCAGAGATTAATAAATAAATACAATTATTGATAACTTACGATATGATCAAGTCCTAATTATGTGAACAATATTCATTTGGCAGATTTAGAGCATGTTTGGCTGTGTTTAAGAAGTAACTTCAAAAATAATTTTTGTTGAAATAAATCATTCAAAAGTATAGCACAAACTGCCATAATTATGTGTGCAATATTCATTTCGCAGATTTCGAGCATGTTTGTTGTGTTTAAGAAGTAACTTCAAAAATATTTTTTGTTGAAATAAGTTACTCAAAATTATAGCACAAACCAAACATATTGTAAATCCAGTCGAAATAACGTCACAAAGATGTTTAGTATGCTTGCAAATTTTGATATCGACATTACTTTTAGCTTCCATTTCCAAGCATCGAAATTTTTTTTTTTGAAGTAATTTTCTATTCGAGAGAGTAAGTAAGTATTTAAGTACAAGAAGTTGAGGTCGTAAATATAAGATCTAATTTTGTCTAGTTCAGTATAGTATTTATGAATAAACAATAATGATACGTAATGACAGAAATGAGATTCTGAACTAATTTCTTTATTCATGAAGCAAGAGCCCATGTGCATTAGGTAAACAAATTCCAAGCTAATTATTTTTCCTCTTAATTAATTCCCCTTCCACTTTTTCATTTTTGTACCTTCGTGATTTTGTTGAGATTTTATTTCTAGGTCCTTGTTGGGACAGCATAATCTTGAGTTTATTCATCATATAGTTTGTCTAAGATATGGTAGACCACTTAGTGGTTCATTTGAACATCTTGGAGCCTAGAGACCCCATCAAAAATCAATATAATGGAGAGAGAAAAAAATGAAATTGGAGTCTAGGATCCATTTGGCAGGCTTTTGAAAGCGAAAAGTTGCTTCTGAAACTAAGAAACTGTTTTTAAGCATATTTGAATAATTTTTTAAAAGTATTTTATTTGACTATAAGAGTCTTTAGAGGAAATTTACATAAGTTAATTTAGTCAGGATACTCTTTGTTAGAATTAGGGTGTGACCTAAATTCTATTTGGAATCCTATTCGAAATCTATTTGAAAAATTCCATTGGAAATTCTATTTGGAAGTCCAATTGGGAATTGAAATTTATGTTAGACTTGAAAATGTCAAGATATGGACCAATGAGAAATTTTGGCGCTTTTTCGCTAGCTGGTCACTAGCCCATCTCTCGAGCGATGCTGTCGAAATTCTGTACTGAGAGCTTCCGCCTACCTGGTGCCCTCCTAGCCCTCAAGCGGCGACTTGTTCGACCTAGGTCCGTTTTCCTGTTTTGATGCATTTTGAGCATTACTTTCCATCTATAACTTTACTTTTAGGGTTTTAGATGTCCCCTATATATATTTAGCTCTTCATTGTATTTTAAACTAAGTTAGACAAAGTTGCAAATACAGAATCTTTGTATTCTTTTTTCCATATTTTAGTGAAATATTCTTTACTCTGCAAATTATTTTATTTTTATATTCTTATGATCAACTACTTCATATTGAGCCTATAATCTCGTATTTTCTTCAAGAAATTGGTATTAGAGCAATCTGATATTATCTACGTTTTCAACAAACTGGTATTAGATCCAAAAGCTTGGAAATTCTTGGGAGATCGAGTTTTTTATCAAGTTAAGAATTCAACTGGATCTTTGTGAAGGCAACCATGAAATATGATATTCTGCTTTTGGATCGCAGCACAAGATTTTCGTTGTGGCATATAAAGATATGAGTTGTACTCGTTCAGATGGATTTGACGACGTATTGTTGGGTTTTAACAAGATGTCCACAACTTGGAGCTGGAGGAAAAACAATGGAGGGATCAAAAGGCCATATCTCATATTTATCTTCATCTTTCAAATAATATTCTTTCAGACGTTTTAAAGGAGAAGTCATCCAGCGCATTATAGTTGAAATTGGAGCAATTATGCAGAACAAATAGTCCAACTAGCAAATTGCATCTTAAGCAGTTTATATATTCTGATCGTATGACATAATGCACATCTTTTGAAGATTTCCTAACTGTTTTTAAGGAAATCGTCGCCGATTTAGAAATATTGGAGGTTAAATATGATGAAAAAAATATTTGGATTTGATTTTGTTGTGTTCGTTGTCCGTTTCATATGTCTTTTAGAGATACGATATTATTAGTCATGATACTCTCACCATTAAAGAAGTCTATGATGCTTTATATTCAAAGGAGAAAATAAAGCATCTTGTTAGATTTAAGGTTCTTAGAGATGGCTGGCCTCGTTGGTGGTGGTCGTGCAAGGGACAAATTAAAATTTAACTTCAAATTTTATATTTATTGTAAGAAGAAGTGGCATTTGATAAAAGATTGTTATAAGTTGCATAATTAAAAAAAAAATTGGATGCAAATCAGCAATCAAAAACTTCAGAGGAAGCTAGAATTGTAGAAAATTGTCATAGTGATGGAGAACTACTTATTTCTGACTATGACTCTAAACCTTACGATGATTAAATTCTTGATACAATTTGGACTTTTCTTATGTTTCGAAATGTGTTGTAGTAATGAGAAATAATACATCTTGTAGAATAGCTAGTATTGATCGGGTTAGAATAAAGATGTTTGATGAGACAGTTAGAACACTTGATGCAGTGAGACACGTTCCAAATTTGAAGCAAAATTTTATCTCCTAGAGTACTCTTGATTTAAAAGAGCACAAATACATTTAAAAGAGCACAAATACACTGTTGAATGTGGAATCCTAAATATTAGTAAAGGAGCCGATGTTTTGTTGAAGAGACAAAGAAAATCCAAGTTTTACAGTGTTATACAGAATCTTTGATCAATTAGCATATTTTAATAACTCATGTGAATTTGGAGTTGGATTATGTACCATTGAAATCTATTTTAGGGTCTTCTTGGAAGAATACATCTTAGTTAAATTTAGAAGTTATGGGTAAGTTGATTCTAGCCAAGATCATTCTTTTGATTTATTCAGTTGTGGCGATTCTATTTCATGACTTGTTTATGCCATATTTGGTGATGTCCAAGCCCAATGCTTGGAATTTTGTTAATACTTAGTTATTAAGGTTTGTCCTAATTTGGTGGTAGAGTTTTGGGGAATATATCCAGTTGGAAATTTTGATAGAAAATGTTGTTTGTGTTTTTTTATTGAAAAGTTGAAGTTTATTCCTTATAGTGAAATTTGCCTCCAAGTAGAGAATATTTGAAGTTTGTTCATTGTAGTGGAATTCGCTCGAGTGACGTCGTCAAAATTCTGTACCAAGAGCTGGTGCCCGCGCCAGGTGCTCGAGCGACGCCAACGCCGCCCTCCTAGCGCTCGAGCGGCAGCTCTTCGGTCCTAGCCTGTTTTCGCGTTTTGAACAGCCATTTCCATCTATAACTCTACTTTTAGGATTTAGACTAAGTTAAATAAAGTTATAAATACAAAATCTTTATATTATTTCTCCATATTTTAGTGAAATATTATTTACTCTATAAATTATTTTG
>CADEPD010063008.1:0-11517 GCA_902829195.1 Fraxinus dipetala
TTTTTGAATTTAAATGTAAAATTACTTAAAAAATATGATTAAAAATGAATTTTAAAAAAGACGATTAAAACATGAATTTAGTATTAAAATGAAACCTCGTCTTAACCAAAATTCTATTCGGACCAATATTTTATTGTTATTATTAAATAAAAATGTCAAGAAAATTAATAGCGTTGACCTCTATTGCAAGGTTTCATAATTCATGCATTTATAAAATTGAGATGCTTCTAGTGGAATGTTCCCTCCTAAGAAATGTCAAACCCTAAAGGAAACTGTACAATATAATTGGATAAGAGTTGTTCTTTTTTTCATTTGCATCAATTAAAAATTGAAATGGTCCATTTAGTACAAATTAATTAAGGTCTGAAACCTCATACAAATCTCGCCCACAATTATAGAAACTTAATTTTAATTTCAGAGTCTACTATTTTTCGGTTGATTCCATGCGTTATTTGCATGGTTTACATTTCAGCAAAGAAAAATATTACCATCACTCAAGAAATTACGGTCGTTTAGTTTATTTTTATGAGATAAATATCCATTTAACACATTAAATGGATAAGAAAACGGAATTTTTTGTTCAAAACAAATAATAATGAGAGGGAACCCAAGATTTTTAATACTTTTTTCAGTTCATCAAAGCTATCTATGAAAATAAATAAAATAAAATTATTTTTTGACATTGTAGTGTCATTTCCCTTCAAATAGAGGAGTAGTACGAACAAGGAAGAGTTAATGCCTTGTTAATTATATACTTTTGTGTTCCACTACACCTTCATATTTTAAAGAATCGTCTGAAACTCTTAACTAAAATATGAATTGATTTTTCATTATCTCAATTGAAACAATGTGTCTCTCTATATCCTATTCGGAAAACCTATTATATTTATAGGCAGTCGATGAAACTAATAGTTTTCTATTTATGAGATCCTCTTAAATTTAAACAAAAATATAGAATGAAATTACTAGAACTTTATTGATATTTGGTAAAGTAATCAATGTATAAGGGATTTTTGGCTACTATTCTTGGTAAAGTTGATAATCTTAAGATGAAATTTAAAACTCGACATGGTATTAGAGCTCAAGAAGCTCAATCAACAAATTAAGTTAATAAACTCAGAAAAGTAAAAAGATTTCAAGATTGATATTGTTAAACGAGTCTTTCAAGTAAAATCTAACATGATTTCAATAAAAAAATATATATATAATCAACGTATAAACATTTGATATACTCTTAGAATTGTTGATTTTGAATCTCAAGACTCGATAATTTGTTGCATCTAATGAAGTGAACCCACTTAGCAATAACAGTTACGAAACCCATACAAGATTGATTCAACTCAGGAAAGTCAATGTTTAAGTTTGATTCAAAAATATTGAACAAAGGAACCAACAATTACAAGACTCAATAATCTCACTCGGTTTGTTCGAACGCCACAAGAAAATAATTTTGATAAGTTCAGAATTAATTGAATGAAGAACAAGAAGAAAACAATAATGTCTTGTAGTAATCTTTCAATAATTATGTGTTTTACAATGAATATAATGAGTCCTATTTATAGGGAACTCATAAAACCTAGCTAGAAAACGGAATTAAGCAAAAAAAAAAAAGGCAAAAGATATCACAAAATAGAGTTTTAACTTAAATAGAAGATTACGCGAAATTTGAAAAATTTGTGATCGAGAATCAACTACGCGGCCGCATAGCATAAGTCTATGTGATCACATAGACCAAATAAAATTCTCCTCCTTGACTTTGTCCCCTCCAGTTTCTCCGACTATTACTTGAATCAAATTGCTCCACATCGTTTCAACTTCCATGCAAAACACGAAACTTGTCTCGTTGCTTGTTGTGATCAATGTTTCATCCATTGTATCTTGAGCAAGCAATCACGTGGCCTTCTTGACTCGCTTCGGTCGCAACATAGTCATCGATCATCCCTCAACGATCAAAGATCATTGCCCGACTTGTTCTCGTATCATGGATCACATCATCCCCTTCCTTTTCAAAAGGATTCGACCTCAAATCTGTACCTGCATCAGAGAGAGAAAGATTGGAGAGATTAAAGGTAGCCGAAACATTATACTCACTTGAAAAATCTAATTTATAGGCATTGTCATTGATCTTTTCAATGACTTGGAATAGACCATATTCCCGTGTCTGCAACTTCGACTTTCTTTATTCTGGAAAGCGCTCTTTCCTCAAGTATACCCAAACTAAATCTCCTCATTCAAATGTAACGCACTTTCGTCCCTTATTTGCTTGAGAAGTATAATGTTCATTTTTTTTCTCAATTTGCAACTTTGCCTTTTCATGAAATGATTTAACCAAGTCGGCCTTCTTCTTTCCATCTAAGCTATCCGTTTCATTCACATGTAAATGAATTAAATCCAAAGGTGTTAGTGGATTAAAACCATATACAATCTCAAAAGTTAAGTAAGAAGTAGTAGAATGTGTGGCCCTATTATATGCAAATTCTATGAATGGTAAACACTCCTTCCAACTCTTCAAGTTTTTATTAACTATAGTGCGTAACAATTGTATCATAGTCTTTTAACTATCTCAATTTTCCCATCCATTTGTGGGTGACAAGTAGTAGAAAACAATAGCTTGGTTTCCAACTTATTCCACAAAATCCTCCAAAAGTAACTAAGGAATTTAACATCCCTATTTTATACAATGCTTTTAGAAATCTCATGTAAACGCATTACTTCCTTAAATAATAAATCCGCTATATTGGTGGCATCATCAGTTTTATGACATGGAATAAAATGTACAATTTTACTAAATCTATCTACCACCACAAATATAGAATCTCTTCATTTCTTAGTTCTAGGTAAACCCAACATAAAATCTATAGACACATCAACACAAGGTTCACTAGGAACATGTAATGGCGTATATAAATTTTGAGGTAAAACCTTAGATTTAGTCTTTTTACAAGTGTTGCATCTACTACAAATCCGATCAATATTAACTTTCATATTAGGCCAATAAAAATGTCAGATGACATCTCTAAAGTCTTCTTAACCCCGAAATGACCAATTAGACATCCACTATTTGTTTCACGTACTAATAATTCTTTCATTGAACATTTAGGAATGCATAACTTATTTTTTCGAAATAAGTACACATTATGCCAAAAGAATCTATCCAGAGCAAGCACTATTATCACATGATTCGTATATATTGGAGAAATTTGAAACATTAGTATACATATCCTTAACATATTAAAATCCTAGCAATTTGGTATCTAAAGAAGTTAGAAGCATATACCTTCTTGATAAAGCATCCGCTGCCCCATTTTCTTTACCTTATTTGTACCGGATAACATAAGAAAGCACCTCGATGAACTCCATCCACCTTGCATGTCTCTTATTTAGCTTGTCTTGACCCTTTAAATGCTTTAAAACTCATAAACAGTGTGAATCATGAACTCCTCTGGCCATATGTAGTGCTACTATGTCTCCAAATCTCGAATAAGTGTATACAACTCCTTGTCATATTTAGGATAGTTGAGAGCTGCTCCGTTTAGCTTTTTACTAAAGTAGGCGATTAACATTCGTTCCTGCATTAAGACAGCTCCAATACCAATTTTTGAGATATCACATTCATTCTCAAAAGTATTGTTAAAGCTAGGTAATGATAAAATTGGTGCCGTACACAACCTATCTTTAATAGTATTAAAAGCATGTTCTTATTAAACGCCCCAATGAAATCCTACACTTTTCTTTATAGTCTCCGTGAGTGGTGTGATAAGTGTGCTAAAATCTTTAAAAAAACGCATATAAAAGCTAGTTAACCCATGAAAGCTCCTTACCTCAGTTATACTTTTAGGTGTTTGCCACTCTTTGGTGACTTTGATTTTCTACTCATCCACTTTAATACCCTAGCGCTAACGACATAACCAAGAAAAATAACATTTTTTCCAACAAAATGTGCACTTTTAAAGTTAGCATAAAGTTGTTCTTGTCTTCAGACTACAAGCACACATCTCAAATACCCTATATGTTCATTTAGATCCTTACTACCTACCAAAATGTCATCAAAGTAAACTACTATGAATTTACCTATGAATGCACGTAAAACATGATTCATTAATCTCATAAATGTATTAGGTGCAGTAGTAAGTCCAAATAACATGACTAACCACTCATGCAACCTATATTTAGTTTTAAAAGTGGTTTTCCATTCATCTCCTTCTCTCATCTTAATTTGATGATAACCACTTTTAAGATCAATTTTACTAAATATGTTGATCAATGTAATTTATCTAACATATCATCTAACCTAGAAATAGGATGACGATACTTTATTGTTATATTGTTGATGGCCCTGCAGTCGATATACATCTTCTAGGTTCCATCTTTCTTTGGCACAAGTAGCACTAGTATAGCACATGGACTCATACTCTCCCTCATATACATTTTGCTCATCAATTCTTCTACTTGCCTTTGAAGTTCCATAGTCTCCTCGGGATGACTCCAATAAGCCGGTCTGTTTGGAATGATAGCTCTAGGTGCGAAGTCAATTTGATATTCAATACCTCGAATGTGTGATAGCCCACTAGGTATGTCCTTCGGGAATACATATTCGAATTCCTACAACAAAGAAATAGCCAGTGTATTAGATTCCTCAAGATTGCGGAATGACTCATTGTAAACCAACAAAATCATATGTCGATTCTCATCTACTACCTTTTTCAACTCACTTTCGACTTTTCTCTCCTCCACAAGAATCTTTTTATTTCCTTTCTTTTAGCTCTACTCTTTTTTCCCTCACTTTTAACCACCTCGCTAATTTCTCTCTTACTTTCTTGTTGTGAAAGGTCAATCTTACTCCCATTTTCTCTCAATCTTTTTTCTTCCTTACTTTTCAACTTGATTTGATCTTTATACACTTGTTGCGGTGTCAACGGCGCAAGAGTAATAGATTTTCCATCTTTAGTAAAGTTGTACCTATTTTTATACTATCATGAATCACATTTCTATCATATTGACATGGCCTCTCCAACAAAATATGCCCAACATGCATATAAACTACATCACACATCACTTCACCATGATATTTCTCAATTGAGAAACTCACCAATACTCTCATATTCACCTTAACCTCTTCACATTCATTTAACCATTGCAATTTGTAAGGCTTCAGATATTTTAGCATAGTTAATTCTAATTTTTCAACAAGTGTTGTGCTAGCCACATTGGTACAACTATCCCCATCAATAATCATACTACATACTTTGTTGTTGACCTGACATCTCTTATGAAATATGTTCTCCATTTGTTGTTCCAAATCATCTACTCTGATTTAAGCACTAAGATCTCGTCGTGTAGCCAATAGCTTTCCCACTGTATACTCCACTTCCTCACCATTACTAGCATTTTTCAATTCCGACATGTCATCATATTCACCCTCACCCTCACTCACCACTTCTCCATTGTCGCGTAAGATCATCGCCCTTTTGTTTTGACATTGAGAAGCAATGTATCCCGACCCCAAGCATCTGAAGCATTTGATATCCCGATTTTGTGCATTACACGTTACCACTTCATTTTGCTCATATCTTTTTTCTCATAAATATAAACATTTAAGTTTTCAGACTGCATTTTCAGAACTTTAAATTTCTTTAGTAAGTTCGATTTTGTTAGGATTGTGTCATTTTATGTGGACAATTATTTCTACGTTAATACTCTTCGATAAATTTTCTTTAATAACCCTGCTATCATTCATAACATGAAGTGCTACATTATGTAAAAAATCGTCAATAACTTTTTCTTTTCGATTCTATTTATATATTCATAATGACATAACTCATTGAAATATAACAATTTTAATATTTCAAGTACGTAAACCTCTTATAAAGTTTTATCATGTATATATACAAGAGTATATATATACTCAATGAGACCATCTTTACTATTTGCTCCGTTTTATTTTGAAGATATTTGTTTTAAAATCAAATGTTATCACACTTTGGATGTGATTTATCAAATACAATGCAAACATAATGTTCTTCTAGAACGTCAATTCGTAATGGAGCATATAAAATTGGTATGTGGGATATTCTTAATATTTTTATCAGTAAATATATCTAAATAAATTATCTTTGAACTTCTATTTCAAATTTTCTTGTGCGAGGGTCTAGATAATATAATAATGCATTTTCTTAATCATCTCACTAATATTTAAAAAAATTGTCCAATCAAATTGACGGTCAACATACCACATTATAAAATATCACCATTTAGGACTTAAAATATTAAGTTTTCAAACTAAACATGTTAAAAAAATTTAATGTCCATCTCATTTCAATATGATTGAGAGATTGTACATATATTGTACTATCACAAAATCACAAAATGCAAATATTATGCTCTGATCATAAGTCTAATATAGCGGAAAAACTTTGATATTGACATGATGTTATATGTTTTGCTACATATAAATAGCATTTCCTAGACAAAAATGGAAAGCACTTTATTATCAATTGTAATGATTTCAAAATTAGTTGAAGACATTTAAAAAATAATAATGTTAAACTATTTGACGTCATCCCAACTAACCTTTCTTAAAAGTTTGAAATTTAGACTTACTAGCATTAACAAGAATCAACTTCTTCATTGTATAATTTAAAAATCATGCTCGTAATTTAAAATTTGAGCGACTAATCTCGCAAATTTTAGGTTGCAAATATATAGTTATATCTTGCAATTATCTAGTAGATGTATCTATTAGGATATAAATAATATCTACATGATCAACATGGAGGGATATCACCTTAATTAATTTCCAAGATTATAGGGATCCAATGCCAACTTTAACTATTGATGGTCCATAACCAATTTCATAAAGAGAACAAGCATCATATGAGAATTAATAAGATTAAAAAGTCTTTTAGTTCTTCAATTAATATTTATGCAATTTTTTATTTTTCATTATTATGATCAATGATGGTCTAATTGGTTATACAAAACCATAAAATATTAGAGTAATTGAACTTTTGGTTCAATACAATATATATATATTTTTTTTCAATTGTACTAATTGTGCTAATATTAATTTTGATTTTTATGTTTTTCTCATTCGAAGATTCATAACAATTGACCATATAATATTCCTCAAAAAACTATAATATTTAAAGATGGTATATAAATTTATGCTCCTCGTGTAGCATTAATACAATATTCTTTTATACATACAAAAGTGTGGTTGTTTGGGACATACAATTTTTTCTAAAATATTGGTAAATATAAAGTTGTCCTTTGAAAAACAACCAATATACTTTAAGTATAATAGAATATTTTGTATATAAGTTATGAATCTCTAGGTTCATAACTTATTTATGAGACTTAACACTTGTATAAAGTTAATCTTCGAAACTAAATACAACATTCTTCTACAATATTTATTTGTATAAAACTTTAATTTTTCATGAATAATAAAATAATATTCTCTTTAAATATTCATATAATTCGTTTTCAAGAATCAGAGTCAACAATTGTGGAGATGGTGCATCTCATATCGGAGACAATACCATCTACATCGTCGTCACTCAAATTAGTCGAGGTCCTCATCTGAATGGTCAATAGGGTTGATTGTGAAATATTCATGGGTCTCGGGAGTTAGAAGTAGTGATGCTTGATCAAGAGAGGGTACTATGAGGACACCGAGAGGCAATATGACCTCAATTCTAATAGTTATGAAACACGATTGAAGAGGAATGGTGCGGAAGGAAGCGAAGTATGAAGGCTGACTCTTATTATTTTCGATGAAGTGTAAGTGAGTTCAATAATGACCCAACAATTGTACATGACTGGATTGACATTGGGATACTACCAGAAGCAGTGAATGAATACGAACGGGGATTGGCGAGGGTCGACCAAGTTCGAAGGACAACACCGAAAGATTACCATTCATATTTGAGAGCTTTGTGGAAAACATCCTTTAAAGAGTAAGGACAAAGTACGAAGACATGTTGTTTGAGATCAGGCCTTAGGCCATTAAGAAATCTAATAGTTGTCATCAGGTTTGTCTAGACAGAAATGGAGCAGTAACTTATTGAAATGAGATATGTAGTTAGACACGATCGAGGAGATCGATTTATGGTTAAGTAGACACTTTAAAAGTTGATATTGATGGTAAAGCGGGATGTACTTTTCAGTTATTTTTGTTTTCTTTTTCCCCCATATAGTGATCAACTATTCTAAGCGTTCTAGGTTACGTGTCACATTCTGTCAATAGTGTTTAGAAAATATGACAAGTTTCATTTTGACGAATTGAATATGCTGGTAGTCAAACATTTGATACCAGCCAAAGTACTATTCGATGGTATCCCGCCAATCTAAAAAGGTTTCGGGAGTTTAGATGACCATGATTCAAGGAAATCTACTTTAACTTTTTTGGTTATGTCATCAACAGGTTCCCTATGATGATCATAATGTGGGAGAGGTAGTTATGGACGCTTGATATGATTGACAAAAAGGCTCTCAAGATGTTTCGAATTGTGTACGTGGTGTCTAGGATTGTGTAAGTTAGGGTAATTACTACAAAACGTCCATACATTTCAATATTATTGTGCAAAACATACATACCTTTCGTTTTTTGGTATTTTCACCCTTATTTCTACATTTCATTGTCCAAAAAGTCATTCCATCAACTTACTGTCAGTTGTTTCATTAGCTCAATATAAAAAGTCAGGGTAATTAACACAAAACGTCTCTATCTTTCTTTTTTGGTATTTTCACTTTTATTTCAACCATTTATTGCTAAAAAGTCATTACATTCACTTATCGTCAATTGCTCCATTAATTCAATACAAAAAGGCAATTTTCTTTTCAAATATCAAGGATAAAATAGTCTCAACCCATTTAATCCCTTCTTCTCGCCTTCAAAATAGTTATTCCATAAGTAATAGTAACGCGAATATGAAAATAATTAATAAAATTATTACATTAAATAAAAAAATAGCGTAAAAACATTGTTTTTCATCTAACCTAATCACCTTTTTGCATCCCCTAATAAAACCATCCCTCAATGCTTCAAGGCAAATGTATAGTCATCTGAATTTTTCAGCATACCCTTCTAAATTTTATCAGTAATCTACTATTACAATGTTCTTTACGCCATTTTTCTTTATTTAATGTAATAATTTCATAAATTATTTTCATATTCATGTTACAGTTACTTACGAAATAGCTATTTTGAAGGACTTTAAATAAAGCAGAATTAATCTTACCAAAACACAACTGAGCAAATCGGAGCAGGCCGTTGAGCAGTGTCAGCGGACCGAAATGACTAATTGAATTGGTCCTCATAGATTGTTGGGCTAGACAACAAAGCTCGAAATGAGTAGTTTATTATGTTACCTGTTAACTGGTTCAAATCAAGTATAGTTGATTTCGATCCATTTTAAATGGGGTTGGTCATTCCAAATTTGGATGACATCACTACACCGTGAACGGTATTTAATAATTTAAATGCCACAATTTAGAAATGCATGGACTAATTTATTTGCAATATGTTTTTACAGAAAAAAATAAATTATCACTATAAAATTAAGAGGTTACCCTAACTCTAATTACCTGGTAAAAGTGTGATCTACCAGAGTAAGATGAGAATCCTATATGTTCACCAATTTTATTTATTTCCTTATTTAATTTCTTCAAGACAATAAAGTAAAATTAACACAGTCGTGATTCAAAAAAAATAAATAAATAAATAAATTAAAATCGATTTTATGTTTACTAGAAATAATTATTGTTGTATTATTCAATAAAAAGTAGCTTCAAAATTATTTTTGCATTGTTATTATTTAGTTACAAATAAACGTAAAAATAGCAGAATTTTTCTCTCGTCCGCTCTCCTTCTCTTCTTATCAAAAGCCAGTCTCTACCGGTTGAGATTACAGAAAGAGAATAATCAGTTGAAATCCTGCAAAATGTCACTGCTTTCAGATCTCATTAATCTCAATCTCTCTGACACTACTGAGAAGATTATTGCTGAGTACATATGGTGAGTTTTCTTGATTGCATCAATGGGGTTGCTCTGTTTCTTGTTAAAATTGGATCCTCTGTGTTTCCATTTTTTTCCTCCCAAAAAAATTATGACACTTTTTTTTACCTATCCCTTGATGTATTTTTTGTGGGTTTTGATCTGTTTTATCGTCAAATTCTTTGGTTCTTCGTTTTGATTTGTTTCTTATTCGTTCCGTGCTCTGCGTTTAGTTACTGTGGACTGATAACCTGCTTCTTATTATACATGTTTTGATCCATTTTTTCTTTTACAGTTTTATACATTAGTATATATCTATCCGCAGATATTTTGATGTTTATGCCCTTTTTTCTATATTTTTACGTCCTTTTTCTATCAACCCCATGAACAGAAGAAGATCACATTTTAATTTGGAGTTTTTGTGTAGTTTCCCACAGTTATGGCTTCTCACACAACAGAGAATTATCTGATCTTTTGTATTTATCGTTCTTTATGATCATTCTACAGTAATCATTATTAATGGAGATTGATTGTGCCTTTTCGTTGTTATCCTTCTTTGTGAATGTACATTTTTTTGCTGTCTACGTGATGTTTATAGGATTTATTCTGAGGAATAGACACTAAACAGTAAGCATGGGAAGCAGTTAAACTTGGAGTAAGCAAAAATCCAAGAACCTGTCAAACTACCAGTCTTGAACCGAGCTGGCCAGTTTAGTCGATTTTCTAGTAAGCGAGGAAGAAAAAACCTAAATGAAGATTAATGATTGCCGAAGTAGTGAATTAATTATATATTATGGCACTGATTATGCTACATTTATGTTAGTTCAGTCTAGTTGATGTTGGAAAAAATAAATTAATTGAAGGGCTGACTTTGACATAAATTTTGAGTGGGACCCGTTTATTTATTTTGAAAGATCGTGATTGATTTGTGTTCTCTTCTTTGAAAACATTGAAATCATAAATTTATTTGCCAAAAATACTACTCGGGTGAATGAAAAATTGGAGCTCAAAGTGATGAATTGGAAGATGTTTTGTATTGAAGGGAAACTAGTTAAAGTTATCCCACATAGGAAAATGGATAAAGGCAATGACCACTTTAAATATGATTACACTTTATAAGGTTGTAATCATGTGTAGCATAGAAACCCTCTCTACATGTGCGAGCAAGGGGTGCAAATCACGGATCGAAAAAGGCTTCAAACCTTGAACTTGTGTGCGGGCATGACTTGCGTACACGAATGTTGGACCGAATTGACCAAAAATTTGCCCTTAAGAAAGGTCCAAGTTTTCCCTTACAAAAACACAAAAAAGTTTTCTTCTTTTCTTCTCTGAAGATAACAAAATCTCTACATATTTAGTAATCTCTTGCCCGCATCCGTAATTTTAATTTTTTTGTCAAAGTCTTGGTGGTGATACTGTTCACATACTAAGTCAGTTCGCCAGAGTAGCATCTGCATTACTCAGACTCTACTAGTTTTTCGTTATATTCTGGAAAACAGACGCTCGAACTAAACCTCAAG
>CADEPD010063022.1:0-10399 GCA_902829195.1 Fraxinus dipetala
TCTGAAATTTCATTAATAACATTAGCAAAAAGCCACATTAATTCCATAATCAAATTATTAATTCGACTCCCTATTTCTCGTGAACATAAAGAAACTGAAGAACTCATAAACTAGCAAGCAAAATAGACTAAAAATCACATTTTTCGGGCCATGCATCATATATTTAAATAATATTATAAAGACAATGCAATCAAATATAATATAGCTGGGTTTTGTTGAATTGTACAGGGAAGATGGTTTGAAGCCAATGGATGCAGAACAACTCAGAGAGTGTGCTCACAAGATGGTAGACTTCTTGTTGATTATTACAATTTGAAGCTTAGGAACAGACAGCAAAGCGCTGGAGGATCTGATTTGGTTTATTGGTTGAGTGGACAATTGTTTTGTAAGTTTGGTTTTCAATTTTCAATTTTAACGTGTAGGATTAGAATTAGGTTACTGAGTTAAAGGTTTTCATTCCAAAAGGTATTATAAGTCCAAATCGGAGCTCCAACGTCAAATCTACACTTTATCCTTTTTTCCTTCTTAATCCATCTATTCTTCAATTCATTCAACCAGCTGTTCTACATCAATTATTAATGAAGTATTCTGTTCACTGTGTGTATGTATGTATATTCACCTATTTGGTAGGGAATTTGATTATTAATTAATTGAGAACGAACAAAAAAAGTATAAAAAGTTTAGGAGGGTGATGTAAAAGGTAAAAACTGACCTTCGAAAATCAAATAGAAGAAACACGCAAGTAGTGTCAGTTTGGTATGCTTCTGCCTTTTAAGAAACACTGGTTTAGAAAGAAGAAATAACCAATTATTGTGCTCCAAACAGGGTATCCACTTCAACTTTCAGGAGTTTAGAGACTGTTCTCTTCATATTTCGATTTTTAGTTTTGAGTTTTAAATTCACTTTGGGTTTTGTGTTTCGAGTGTCCATTTTGAGATTGTTGAAAGCGCGTTCTTTTTGTCATTTTGAAAAATTGTTTTCAAAAATAAAAAAATGAAGTTTTGGCTTGGTTTTAACTAAAAACAGCCAAAACGATTTTTTGGCGTTTTCCTTTTTTTTTTTTTTTTAAATTTTAAACTCGTTTTTGGAAATTCGTTTCTGAAAATAGGTAAGTAAACGTGTTTTCTGTATTTTTGAAAACTGAAAATGGCCAGTGAGAAGCAATGTAAAGTTCAATAAGTCGTGATATATGTCAAAATTCAGTGGGTGTTGAAACATTTGACTCCAACTTCCAGTCACCGAAAATTCATTTAAATCCAGTGGTGGAACTTAACAAATTAATAAAATATATAATATCCTTAATTTTTAGTTTTGCACAAGAAAAGCAAGAAACAAATCAATAACCCACGGCAACCAATTAAGCATTGTTGCTCCTGAACTTGGGGTCGATTTTTCGCTGCTCCAATCAGTCATTACCTTGTTTTAATAAGTTTGGGGTCGATTATTAACCTCTCTGATCATTTCGTTGCCAGAAGATCTTCAATAATACTCAAAACCACATCACAAATATGCTTCAAACCCTCTTCTCTAACAGCAATTTCAGGTGGATAAACCAATCCAGAATACATCTTAAATGCATTTTTACAGGCATTTGGATAATCCGCAGCAGCCATAAACACCCAAATCTTGAACTGAAATCTGAAGTGCATCACTTGCAAAAGAATAATTTTGTGGACATTCTTTCATGACTTTCTTCATCAATGTGTCATTTTTAGAGGTTAAAAGTTGGGTGGAGAGGTAAGAATTTGTGACAGTTGCATTTGAAATTCCAACTTTAACCATAATAACTGCCAATCCCTTTGTGTCTGTTTTTTGGCTGGTGGAATTAGATTTGAGGGATGATGCACAGAGATCATAGTATTTTGTTTTTTTACAAGTCTTTTGGATCAAATCTTTGGTGCCATGTATTGAATGAAATGAAATGAAATGGAGAGGAAAAACAGGATGAAAAAACAAGAAAATCCCATTATAGAGAGGGAAAGGCTTCTGTGGAATTAGATTCTAGGTTTAGAGACAAGTTTGAGGTTGGGGATTGGAATGGCTTGATATGTGGTTTTCTTGAAGCAATATGAAGATGAGGTATATGTTCTTATAATACCTCTCTTGTAGTTGGTTTTATCATTTACATCACTCCTTTCAATTCATTACTAACGATGAAAGACTTATAGATTTCGTGTGCAATAATAGCACAGTAAATCTTGTTTTAGATTAATTTGGAGTTTTCTCTTTCGAATTCGTTGATAGATCTAGTAAAAATAAACATCGGCATCTAATTAAGTCTTGTTTTCAATAAATTTTAGGTCAAACTAATATCACGTTCGATTCATTGTTAAATCTAGTATAAGAGTCAAACATTCACACATGTATCCTATATACAATTAAAATCCCACTAGGCTTTCGACTTCATTGATGTGGTTAGTATGAACATGTACTACAAAATGAGATGTTTTTGTTGTTGTCTTGTAATTGTCTGGAAGGGTTTGTTTGGCAAGAAAGCCTCCATGAATTAGGTCTATTTGGAAGCTGTCAAGCAACCAAAATAGTCTCACGGATCTCATACACTCTTTCAATGTAACTTTGTATTGGGAATATTTTTACTAAAACCGCAATTTCTTAACATGTTTTCAAGGACGGACAGGATTTGGGTCCTCAAAATTATTGGATACTTCGAATTTTGACAAAAAATATAAAAAGATTTGCACAATCTATCTACTGTTCATACCATATCTTTGGACTTGCATGTTCCCCGTGAATACCGCAGAACAAGTTGGAGCTCATTGGCATTTGTGACGGGAAAACACGTAACATTTGGTTGGGTTTAAAATTAAGTTAAACTTATGACTAATTTTTAAATGTAACTTACTTCATTAATATTCTTATTTTTATTGGTAGTCTTTAATAAAATCTTGTACTCCATGATTTAAATGTATCTGGATGTGACCAAGAAACTGATCTTTGTTGACAAATCCAATGGCGTTTAAATTGTCCATACAATTGTTTCCGAACTAAACAGAACACAAAATTGAACTGATCAATCAAAACCCCAAGTAAAAAGTGTCAGTTTAATTGCAGAATCAAGAGAAATATACAGACATCATGTTACATGTTTGAGGGAAAAGATCAGGATTAGGATATTAAAGTACAAAGATTATATAAAGAGAAATTCTTCCTAGTAGTTGATGCAATACAGCGGTGACTTCCGCACGTATACTTCTTTCAGTCGATCAAATTTGACATTTCACTCCAACGGAGAAATCCAAACTCCAGGATGTGTCCACAAAAGGGTCAAATGGAAAAGAATCAATTTCCTCTACATTCTCCTGATAGAAACTTTTGTCATCTAATTGTGTTTTTGGACCTGCATATACATTCAGGGTATGGGTTCTGATAGAAGGATTCCTCCAGCCTGAATCGTGCTCGACCCTTGATACCTGGTGGGGCACCTCCTCTTTTTCGTGGTCCACCTTGCCTGCAAATTGCTAGGAATGAGAAAAACGATAGTCTGATATCTATCCTTGACTAGCTAGCTACTAGATATATGTTGATAATACTCGAGAATTATAAAAGACTTGGTCGTGTTTGGTGGTCAGCTCCCTTTTTCGGGAGGTATGCAACAATAATTTCATGTGGTATGCAAAGAATAATGCTACTTGTATATAATTGTTTACATATAGATGAGGCATCAAAAAGAGTGGAGAAGTTTTTTTTTTATTTTTTTTGTTGAAAAAATTATGATCCAATCATATCTTACCACATCATATGTGTAAACCATTATGTAAATCATTATATACATATAACATAACCTGTATGCAAAATTGTATTGTACAGAACTCCGTAACAATGCTTTGTAGTACAGCAGTGCAAACGTCTATGAACATATTTGGCTAAGCCCGAAAAGTTTACTTGTGTATAAGCCGTGATAAATGATTTTATTTGTCAGTTGAAGATAAAAGAGTTAATATCAAAGTGAGAACCTTTTTTACTTAGAAGTAGAGAAAAAAAGAACTAGCATATTCAAACATATTTGAAAACAAAGAGTAATAGAAAGCGAAAAGTAGCTTTTACTTCTTTTACTTCTTTCTAAGCTAAGTCAAACATGCTTCAACAGGAAGTCCCTTGATTTCATTTATGTTTTCTCCTACTCCAAAAAATAACTTCGAGAAAATGATGTTCAAGCTCACTGATATTTTCACGGAAAGTAGACAGATGCGTGACAAAACAAACATACAGAAACAGGTAGAAAATCAAAATGAGTAGGGTCTTGGCCTGTTAAACATCCAAGTCGGCTCTAATAAATTAGGAGGAAAGATTTGAATAAAAAAATTCAAGTATTCAACTGCTCCATTCAACATGCAATGAGACTTGCATCAAAGCATCCAAGAGAAGTGGAAGGGAGTAGAAAAACGTAGTCGTGCAAATACATCACCTGTTTTTGTGCAATTTCCTCACGTGATAAGACAGAGAACTTTCTTGAAGCTCTCCAGCTTCCAGTCTGTCAAATAATTCTACTAGACCTTTCCTGCATATTATGTTTGAATATTAACCAAACGAAACAAAGGAGAAATTTTAAAAGCATGACAACTCAGTATGAATAAAGAATTTACTTTATCACATGCAGCAATAAAAGAACAGAGCATTTTTTGTGCTCATTGAAAAGAAAAGAATGAAAAATCTATATGGAATATGAAAAGAAAAAATTTAAGCTCGCCGACTTTCTTCACTTGTGGGAGTATATTGGTTGTATACAGTTAGACAACAGAATAAGGTCGCTTGGAAGTTTGAAATAATGTAATAATGAGGTTTAAACAACATTAATACCTGTCTGGAGTGATTGTTCTCCTATGCCCTAAGAATCGGCGATGCCCCTCAACAGCCCTTGCCATATTACCTGAATGTGATGGAATGAAAACATCACTTTCTACGGAGATAATATAATCAAGTGCTGCAGTTTGAGATGCATGCTTAGAAAAAGGATTCAATTCTTCTGCGGTTGCAAGCATTTCCTGTCATCAACGAGGTTGACCTTGGTTAATATTACAGCTAGAGTTAGCACTTCAGTTATTTCTCAATGAAAACCAATAGAAAAGCATCCAACCCGACCAACCTTGAAAACTACATTTGGAAAGCGGGAAGTGAGCTCTGAAAGATGAGCATTACCACCATAAATTTCCCCGGCAGCAATATATATCAAGGTAGACGTTGGATAACTGAGAGCTTGAAGAAAATCTCCAACCTCTTTTGGAGTTAGTGGGCAGAAACCACCAATTCTCTGTTCTGTGGAGTTGATATTCTTGATCTTCCAGTGATTTGTTTTCTCCCTAACAAAACCAAATATAAGAGGCATGATATTAAAACATGCAGTTTTGAAGTAGCTGTGTTGGTAAGGGGATAGTGAAAATAAGCAGTGCCCCTGAGAGAAAGAATTAGAGGATTGAGTGGCTTAGCAGATTGAAAAGAAAAATGCCAGCACGGCTTGTGCGCTTAAATTTAATTTGATCGGTTCAGCTGAAACTTAAATATTTTCACACAGCATGTTTCGCCAGCATAAAAAGTCAATAAGTAATTAGTTGCAAAAAATCATTCACCTCATTACTCTAAGCTCCTCTGATTCAGCATCAGTAAGACCGTAAGTACAGCCAGTAAAAGAAAGCATGTCTTTCTCGTATCTTAGGTGAAGCGCAATGTATCTTTCTGCACGTGATCTCAACCTCTCCACTAGCTTCTGTGGTATCACCGACATTTATGCTCAGAACCTAATGTAACATGAATCCCCATAGAAGACCTCTTAAATGAATTTGCAGAAATACATAAACTCAGTCATATTTACAAATATAATTATACGTAAGATTCTTGTTAGGAATTAACAAGTACTTCAAGAACTCCCAAAATACTTATTTTTTCATGGGGACCTCTGTATATTCAAGAGATAGTTAAATACATTATTACCATTTTCAGTTATTCATTTCTGCATTTTTATTCACAGAAGAGCGTTCTAATTTTGGATATATGATAAAAAGATTACATGGTGCAAGTTTGTAAAGTTAACATATGGTAGAAGCGGGAGATAGTTCTGACCTTTCCCAGCCTATTTATAGATGGAGAGAAGCGCAGAGCATAATATAGCGCACGACATCTCAACCTCTGTACGTCGACAGGTAGATCATTATTTGCAAGTCGAGAATCGGATTTTGCAACATGAATTAACTGCAAATCACCAAAAAAATCTCAATAAGCGAACTCTATGCATAGTTGTTAAAAGTGCACTTAAGCATTTCTTTAGCATTGAAGTGCAGCCCTTGAATAACATGCAAAAGAGCCAAAAATTGAAGCTTTTACAGTCCCTTTGCATCTAAACGACTAATTATATATATTTGTTTTATAGTGCTGAGTGTCAAGTCCCTAGAGGACAAAATGCACGAGCGTAGCATAAAGTAGGATGTTAATATAACTGTGTGTGTGTGTGTGTGTGTGTGTGGTGGGGAGGGGGGTGATGGATGAAAATAAGAAATTAGAATTTATACGAAAAAGATAAGATGGCACCCATTGATGATAAATTAAGAGGAGGCCAACTTTGGCGGTCATGGCATGTATTGCAAATCCCTAAATTCATATTCAGAAAGTGACAAAATCAATGCAATCTCAATAGAATATGATAGAAGAGAGAAAGATGCACCAAAATTAGCAAGGCCTCCTATGGTTGGGGGAAAAAAATCATTGCATCTCCCCATAGATGTAGCTCTGGATCAAGGTATCCATTTAGCTTACCCAAATTAATTCAAAATTTGCTTAGTTTATTGTTGTTGGTGATATCTGATATTGTGAAATTGGATTAATTGCTGAAATACATAAAACAAATTAATAAAAATTACTTCAGTGCTAATTCAGCCAAATTTAACAAGCAAATTAACTTATGTTTTCAGCAACTTACAAAAATTACTGAAATTTTCTAAAAGTTGCTGAACACGTATGCGTGATGAAGATTTTTCATAACCGTGTGTTTGTTTGCAATATGTTTTAAAGTTTCAGAGCACTTTATTCCTGAATATATATACCTTTTTTTCTTTTTTTGTGGCAGTGGGGGGTGGGGAACTTATTTAGCCACCCTATATCTCATAGTATTACTAACGACTGCATATTAGAAGGTCCACATACTGATGGTCACAACAACAAATGATACAAATCCTGTTGAATGAATAAACAATCATTAATTTCTGTGGATTTGGGTAAAAGGACATGATAGAATAACTTGCCTGATGATCCTTCCAGAGTTGCGTCATTTCCTCATAGTAGCTCATACCAGACCATGAAGTGAAGTGCTTCCTGATTCGAGGAACATTTTGTAATTCTTTTGGAAGCTCCTTCACAATCCTCACATCTTGTTGTAAAGTTTTAATGAAATGAAGTTCATCGAATATATCAGAAAATGTACTGCATATGAACACATTAGAGTAGAGATACTATAAAAATTGAATTCTAAATCTCAAATAAATATTAAATTGAAACAAATTTCAAAATAAGCAAAAAAAATTACATTTGATAATAAAATAAACTGCCCTTACGATAAATCCACGTGCATACGCAGACACACGCACGCACATATATATATATGGAGGGTGGACAAGTATGGAAATGAGAGAGAAGTGGCAAAAGCAATGCAGTACAGGAACTGACCTTGTATCCTGCCAGAATGAACTCTTGTCCAACTGAGGAATTACTAATGTAGCATTCATTATACGTGCCACAGCTACCATATCAGCTATCTATATACAAAAAGAAGGTAAAAGTAATTAACATATAACATTAATAATATTGTTACTAACAATAATTTACACTGAACATTCATTCTGGCAGAATATAATTGACAATTCTGATAGAGGTAATCACTTCATGTCTCACCACGAACAGAAAATAGACCATATTAGGGACTTCTTTTCTCAGACTCCAGGAGGAGGGACTTAGCAGTTGCTTTCTACGAGTATTATACTCGTCAAAACTTCATATAAAAACAAAATCTAAGATGAATTGATCACTTCCTCTGTCCACAAGTAAAAGACCTTATATGTCTGCCAATAATAACCACTTTGCCAAAAGTAGTTATTTTCTTTCCAAAAACTCTTGTTTAAAGTACATGATGTATTGGTAAGAATTTTTAGCCATTAGTTTTGAGGGTAAAATGAAAAGTTACATCTCATCAAGTATCCATATTTTCAACTCTAGTATAAAATTCCATGTAAATTCTAATCAAGATATTTAATTATGGACAAAAGGAGCAAAGTTGCAGAAAAGAGAATATAAAAGGTGATGCACATCTAGCCCTTGTTTGAGCCCCATTTTTCTCTCAACTCGTTTTTTTAAAACTTACCCTATTTTAGTTACACATTATCCGAAAAAATCACTATTTTCAAAATACATTTCCATCAAAAAATGGGTATCAAATGGGGGCCTAGTGTGTCAATATAGATGCTAACATTTTTTTATCTATTTATCGAGTTTTTGCAAGTTATTGGACCAAACATATTGGGTGTGAGGACAAACAGCTTGATCCTTAATGTAAATCAATAAGGGTGGAATATCCCAGAATGGGAAACCAAATTTTGAGGCATTCATCTGAAGTGGAATTTCGGTCAATTCGTCTGTGCTTTGGGTTCAAAGCTCATCTCAGAAATGTTAGTTTAGTGTATTGTTAGCATTAAAATCAATTTTGTATATACAATGGTCAAATATGACAAGATATAAATAAATGAAGCCCATGTTTGATCCACATTCTAAAAAAAACTCATTCTTTCAATACTCATTTTCAACCACACAATCTTCAATAAAATAATTTTACACACAAATCCAAAACTTTTCCTTTTTTTTTAACCACATATTTTACATCACATCATTAATTAAAATGCATTATTCCCTTAAGAATGTGCATCAAACAGGGCCGGAATAACAAAAATAAGAAATTGACAAAAATGACTTACCCCGGTGCGCATTTGATTTAATCCCCCATTACTTCTGACAGTTATATAGCGATCCCAGACTTGGCCCACTGAAAATGCAAATTGAGGTCTCAAGGAAATATGTTTAATTGAGAGAAAAAAGAGGAATGTAAAGAGGGAGAGAAGGTTGCAGGACATTCACCTTTATATTTAGAGGTTGGCTTGGCACATGGGCGTAAACCATGACTAAAAGAAGCTTCCCAAAGTTTATCATCTCCCAGCTGCAAAGAATAAACCAGAAAAGATAACAGAGCAGTCATTCACTGAATTGTGGTCACTCTTGATCTAAACAAAAATTTGCTACATTATTTTTGTCCACTTCTAGAGATATGTTAGTTATGTTTACAGCATATTTTGATTACAGTAAGCCAGGCACCATTCAGTCATTTGCCAGTCACTAATAGTGCAGATTGCCAATTATCTTGGACTGGTTAGCAAGTTCCATGCTTGATAAAACTACGAAGTACATTCAAAGTTCAATACTTTATCCTCCCAACAGTTTATTCCTGAGTCATTATTTCCCTATTCAATTAATTTCAAGATTGTTAGGCGATAACCACATCCACAGGCTTTTGATCAGTAGCCTGGTATAAGCCATATGCAGCTTCTTATTTGGCTTCTGGATGCTCGGGCACTAGGATATAAATGAAAGATTCTTATTATAATAATAAAAAAAGGGATATATTCTCAATATGCAGTATGCAGATTTGCACGGTTTTCACGACCTCTGAAATCCATATAATTTCAATCTACATGTCTTCCTATGAAACTATCAAGTATTTTCCCGCAAGAAAAATCTACTTTTATACATCTATGTACCGAGATATTCAACAAAATTCCTGAATCATCAATGAAATTTAACAATTTAAATTTGAAGTACAAAATTATACCTACTGAGAAAAGGAAAAAACTGCATTCCATATTGTTAAAATTTTGAAGATTTCAAGCTAGAGAGTTACGATTCCGAAACCAGATCGAAGATGATGCATAAAAAGCAAAGTCCATTTCTGAATTTCACCAAAACCAAGACTTTTACCATTATCCAATCCAAAACTTACACAAAAAATTGCAACAGCCCATTTTTTTATCGAATAGACAAAAGCAACACCTTTACAAGAAGGGGAAAAAAAAGAAGAAAATTACGCACCTGTTCAGGTTTGAATTTATCTAAAAAAGGTATAGGGTTTTTCTGTTCATCTTCCAAGATATCCTTGCTGGATAATATGAAAACGAAGATTGACAGAGCAAATAGAAGAATGGCGTAGACTGTGATTGATAAAAAAGAGGGCTTTCTATTACAGATGAAGGGGTTTCTGAGATGGGAATTGCGTCGGTAGTGAACCATTATTGTTTCTCACTCGTTACAGATCTCTAATTTAACTGCACTATTTTTGTTTCTCAACACGCATCTC
>CADEPD010063045.1:0-14398 GCA_902829195.1 Fraxinus dipetala
AACTTCAAAAGTTTGACTTTTACTCAGTTTTTATACGAGAATCAATTAGGCAGCCTATTTCTTTGTTTTTTGGCATTTTGTGAATTAATTGAATCTCGTAGAAACGTGTAATGATTTTATGAAGGTCCCAAGATCAAGTTATATTGTATTGAAAATTGATATTACCTGCATATAATTATGGATAAAGAGAAAGATTGGGTTTTATAAATCAAGAATTAGACTACAATTTTTTTAAATTAAGAGTAGTTTCAATAATTGATTTTGTGCGGATGAGAGGAGAGGGGGGATGAGAGGTGATAATTCGGACTTGAGGGGACAACAATGACTACAGGGTCATCGGGTATTCGATCTTCGAGAAGTTATGGATCATTGCGCTAGCAGCAATGCCCTCTTGGACTGCATGCTCATGACACCATCCCGACTCCTAGCACTTTACCTTAGTCCTCTTGAATTTGTACTTCTGTAACAGCTCCCCAACTTTGATGTCGATTTATCTCCGGTGGATTAAATAATTTAGTGTTTAATCAAAAGATCTCGTAGGTTTTGGTCCGTGATTTAATATGAAACAATAAGGCTAAATCAACAAATCAAAATTTTGGATGAAATTATGTTTCAAATAATATGGTGATTGAATTTTTGAATCAATGAATGCGTTTTAGATCTTCAAATGAATGATTTCTATGTAAAATATGATTCAACACATTTTTGGACGTTCATATGGTAGGATATATATATGGAAAAATGTTTGTGATGAAATTGGATTGAAAAATAAAGTGTTAGAACCAAAATAGATTTCTGAACGTTGATCCGTCGCTCGAAAGTTCGAAGCCGGCGAGCGACAGGTGAGCGCTCAGCAGTTGAATAATTGTCATTATTTTTAACATAACTTTCTCTCTCGATATCCGATTAAGATGATTCAAAATGCGCTGTAAAGCTAACTCAAATGGACAATTATTATAGAAATAGCATTGTCTAAATTCCAATGTTTTCTATGTGAAAAATATATTATAAGTTGTGATTGAGAATTTGAAGCATAACTTGTACAACTCTTTGACACTTTTTAGACTTTTAATCGCATTCTTTTGATCATATGCGATCTTCTTGGACATCCTGGACTCCTTCAAGACATCTACTACCAATTTCAACTCTTTTGCTATAATTAAAACTCAATAACTCATATTTTAACTTTGATTATAATTTGATAAGCTCCTAATACAAATCAATTATGACATAATTTTGACTAAAGAATTGCCAATAATAATTTGGACTTAACAAATTCTTTGAGAATTATGCAATACAAACATAGGTTAAAGTTTAGGAGATTCAATTTATAGTTATTGGAGGTCTCTTGTTATAGAGTTGCGCTTGCACTAAACAAATAAAGATGGTCATGTTTCAATGGACCGTTAAGAGTCCTTGTTTGACCACAATAATAGAGTTTTATTAGGAATAAATTGAAATGAGAGACATCTATTTGGATTGAACTAGTAGAGCCCTGTTTAAATTGATATAGACCTCAATGCGGACGGATAGTCGTGTGAGGACTCCACGAATAGAGTAACTAAATGGATAGAGTTCTATTCACACTGAACT
The DNA here is from genome assembly GCA_902829195.1 of Fraxinus dipetala. Lineage (NCBI taxonomy): Eukaryota > Viridiplantae > Streptophyta > Magnoliopsida > Lamiales > Oleaceae > Fraxinus > Fraxinus dipetala. The sequence continues at coordinate 1,594 of CADEPD010063045.1, forward strand.
AGTATAGTCCTAAGTAAACTGATATAATTGTGCTTTAAATAAAGTGATATAGTCCTCAATGCAGATGGATATTCGTGTAAGGACTAGTAGAGTAACTAAATGGATATAATTTTATTTAAAATGAACACAAAAAATCTTATTAGACTTTTCTGAACAAGAACGAGTATTTTTTAAGTATCTTGTTTTATTACACATCGATTATGAGATTTCCAACTCATCGATCCAAATTCCAAGATTACAACAAAACACTCACTAAGAATTAAGAGTTTGACTCAAGATTAAGACGTGTTTGGCGGAGATTTTTTAAAATTATTTTTTCCCAAAATCATTTTTAATCCCATAAACACTTCTTTTCCCTAATTTTTTTTTTTTTCACTTGGAAAATTTCTCACAAACACACTCTAAGCTTATGTGAAAAATTCATTTGTTCAGTCCATTTCCGTTTAATTCGACTTACCAAACATGTCAAAGGTGCAGAACTCAGTTTAAAGAACTTGGGTTTTTAGATAGAACAAAAAAGCGAATTCAGGCTTAAGGTAAAATCTAAAGCAGAACAAATAAAGCAAGTCCTCTTGTAATTCTAGTTGCAAGTCACATGAAACCAAAGCAATCAGGCACATATATTATCATGCAGCCCTACAAATGCTTCTTTCCTCGATAAAAAAAACTCTACATCTAAACAACTAAAAGTAGAGAAGGAAGAATTTCCGAGCCACGTTATCAGCAGAAAACTAGTACTCGAACACCCTACAATTCATCCTGCAAACAGAAGCAAAAAATGGGACATGAAATTAGACCAAGCAAAAAACTAGTACTCGAACACCCTACTCGTGAATTTGAAATGAATATAGATTGATGTTCTTACATGTAAATCATCATCATCCACTGAGGCAGTAGGGTCTTCCTTTGAGTCTGATTTCGCATCATCATCAACATCGTCAGCTTCAGCATCATCGGCATCATCATCTCCATCCTCGGCCTATGAAAAGAAAGGGCCTCATAATCAGGATGTAAATAAAGATATTCATAGACAATAAAATACGAAGACAGGATTGACGGCTTACATCAGAATCCACTGGATCATCCTTTGTTTCCTGTATAAAAAAAAAAAAAAAATGTTCACTAAAAGAAAGATTAAAGAATACACTCAATGACTGCTATCCAGTGCGATTAAGTTACCTCTTCTTCTCTCTTTTTTTCTGCCTCGTCAAAAGCAGACTTCTCAGCCTGAAAATCGACATAGTTCACAAATCAATGGGTAGGTAAAGTTTTCACCCATGGAAAATTGAAGTACGAGTAAATGTAGAAGAGAAGATGATTTTGAAAACTAATGATGCCACATACATCCTTTTGCTTGCCCCACGTTTCTTCGGCTAGCTTCTTAGCATATTCAGGGTCATCACAAATCAAAATATTGTCGAACAATGTTCCAGATTTCACCTGAAAATTTATATTATTCCTCATCAGAGAATTTTAATGAATTTCATACAAAAAAAATCACGTGAAAGGACAATCATTTCTTTTACCTGCCACAACTCAATGCCGACATACTTCAAATTCGGGAAAACATAGAGATCTGGGTCATCCTTGAAATCTGTGGTCATGGTAGTATCAAATTAGCCAACATTAAAACTTCTGACACCAGTGTGATGCACTTACTCACTGAAAAGAGAAGATGATGAACCTGGGTTGTCAATCATTGGTGCCTTCCACTTGCCCTTGTAGTTGGGGTTCTTAAGTTTCTGGCAATGGCAGAAGCTAGTTATAAGAGTCTATTTAACGAACAATGTCAAAAAACCTAAATTGAGATTACACAAACCTTAGGCTTCCATGGGCCCTTGTACTCAGGGTTGGGCATAGTTGGTGCAGCCCACTCACCATCCTCCTCATCATCCCAGTCTTCAGGCTGTAATTGCAAAGCAGCTTATATAAGTTAACGATTGGAAAGATAAGAAGGGGAAAATGGAAATTAGCTTTAATTACCTTCTTGGCTTCAGGATCTGATATCTCCTTTGGGATGTCATCATAGCCCTGCAGCCATGAATTTTATCATCTTGTTACCATGTAGTTCTCTTATTGCCAATATTCATTTTGGAATATAGCGGAGGATAAAAATTACAGTTCATTTACCTCTGGCTTCTTGTCTTCAGGGTCTGGGATGTATTCCTTGTCATCCCAATCTTCAGGCTGTCATTGAGATGTAGAAAGTATATCACCAGAACATAAAGTACTAAAAGATACATCATCTGGAGCAACAGTTACCTTCTTCGCCTCGGGGTCCTTGATCGTCTTTGGTGGAAGTAGATCCCAGTCAGAGTACAAGCTTCCAGACTGCTTTTCCTCATTGTCAACAAGGATGCTGTAAGTGGCATCTGGTCGGAGGATAAAAGTATATACATGGGTCAGTTGGTCAGTCTCACATGGGACATCCTTCTTGATCAAATTATTTTTCCCATTGTATGTCAGAATAGCATGTACTTTCTTGGTGGTGTAGCCACAAATGTCTGGTCCAAACATTATGCTGCAGTCAACCATGTAATAAAACCAATCAGCAACTTCAACAGGGACGGCATTAACCCAGTAAGAACAGAAAAGGCTAACATGACGAAAGAGAATATGGTATGTAACCTGTATGGGGTGTCACCACCAAATTTCTTCTGATCAACTTCACCACTCAGCAATTTCATGTATCCACCACCGCAGTCAAGCTTTTGTTCATGCTTTACAGAGAACTGGAACACTAAGGTCTTCTCTTTGTTGCTGAATTCAGGGAACTCAGCTGAGATGGCATAAAACCTATAGTCCTCACTGGTTTGGATACCTGGATTTGACATAGACGCTAACACCCCTTTAATTTTTTGTGTTTCCATTATACGTAAATAACTATGTAGATATATATGTTGCTCACGAACATTACGAACTAAAAAGGTTACCTTTGTTGTTCGGATCTCCATTCCATTTGCCAGAGGTGTAATTCCACTCTCCAGCCATGTTCTCATCTTTCTTCCATTCAGATTTAACCCAACGGTTTTCCCATCCATCTTCAAAATTACCAAAAATACAAATCAGCACAAGACAACAGATCCAAGAAGCAGTTAGATTTTTCATTCAACAAAAGGAAAAACGTAATGAATCTTATGTCTTCTCCTTTTTAGACAATTTTGATATATTGACAAAAGAAGAAATACTCCAAATTAAGAATAGAGAAATGCCACTCGTCCAAAAGCAAACAGAAGCCTTCACTTTTGCACCAGACACATTATGTTCTCCATTACATATATTCTGTGACTTTCTGCTTCTTTACTTTTTTATAATTTTGAGTAGTTTCCTTCACTATCACTCCTCGCCCTCGGGGAGCAAGAATACCATGAATCATACAAAAGTTACTTTAATATGCACGACATGCACAGTAATCACTGGGACATTCGGAAATGTAACTGAGCTTCCTCACAAGGATTGTCCAGTTATAATTCAGCCATAATTTTCACAGGAAACGTAATGTGAAAGGGGGCTACACCATCAGCCGTGATTATACTAGCGCATGTTATATATTTACAGTGTATGAAAACAGATCAAACAAAAGCACAGGACATGAATCGACAATTAATCGTCCAACATACCCTAAATTTAACGACTCCCGTACAAAAGACTCAGTCCAATCATAGCTCATACATGGAAGTCGTCGAACAATTAATTCAGCATTTTCACAATCAGAGCACGAAAATTTGAAACCTTAGTAAATTTGACGTTTAAATTAACAAAAAAGGAAAGAAATTCCATAGATCTAAACCAAGGCGTCGTCATTTCAAACGCATTTAGACCTAAAGTACATTCCTTCATCCAAAACAATCAATCAATATATATAACATAAATAAACCTCGATCTTCCACAAATTAATCATAATATCCATCATAAAACAGAATATTCATCAAAATGACAGCAAAATTAAATCACAATTAACAAATTATTCCGATTTCAATTAATTAGAGAGAGAACACTACCCTCGAAGCGTTCTTCGAATAAAACTTCAGCAGTGGAAATCGCGAGAAGCAGAGAGATAGCAACGGCTAGAGAGAGAAATTCACGGCTCTTCATTGGTGCCTTTCTCTGTAGTATCCTCATGGCTGTTTTAGAGAGAGAGAGAGACAGTGTGAGACTGAGCGTAAAATACAGTGAGAGCTATATAGGTGAGTCGTTCTTTTGGCTTTAAGCTGGGTTTGCGCCGAGTTTAACTCGGGGCTTAGATCTGATGTGGCATGGTAGGATGTAATGGATGAATCAGGATTTGACAACGCAGAATCTGCTGTCATAGGTTCAACGTGGCATATCCGGATTGGGTTACACATTGTGAAACTCGCACGTCTAAATGACGAACATAACCTTAGATTTTGGCCTTGTTTAGAGATTCGAATGTTGATTACATGAGTTTGCAACTCTAGAACAAACTCCAGATATAAATACATTAATATATCTTTAATTCTTGTTAATAAAAAAAAAATTGAGAAATTTTTTCGACCAGTCTGTTTTTATTTTTATTTTTATTAATCGAATTAGTCTCCAGCTAAAAAAAAATCTTAAATATGTATATTAATGAGTCAAAGCAAAATGACTTTAAATGTCCTTTAATTGAAAATGTCATTTACGAAAATTTAGATAAAGTTGTCGAGGAATGCTAGAGTATTTAAAACAACGAGGAAGAGTAGGCAAAGTTGACGAAATGCTTAAATAATTCAAAATTCGTGTAAAACCCAACAAAATTGCGACGAAAATGCTAGATAGTACTGATAAAAACCATGGCAATTCAAAAAAATTTGGTTTTCAATGTCAATCAAATTTCAGCTAGAAATGTCATAATTGTACAATAGACATTAGCCGAGAATTTCCCTTGTCTGTTTCACGTGGAACATGAAGAGTCAAAGAATTTTTATTTTTTTTCCTGCTAATAGCAATATGGATAATTGTGGCAATGCCACAATAATATTCCCACCTCTGAGTTCAATGGTATGTTAAAACTCACCACAAAACTTTGTGTGGGGGCAGCGACAGCGACGAAGAAGCGAAGGAGATCGGAGGTCCACTGGTCGAGGATTTCAAGGTAGCCGAAGTCTCGGAGCCAAGAGTTCCGGCACGCTTAGAGATAATGGGTTTGCCGTGAATATTATTATTTATTTATTTTTGTAAAGAGGATAAACTTGGGTTCATATCACCGATTTTCCTTCTCTTAACATAGACGCGAACTAGGCGATTATAGGAAGTCTATTTCTTTCTATGTTTTACTTTGTGTAATTCTTGAATAAAATGGAAGTCTCAACACAACTTCAATACATAGTGTCAACGTCAACACATAGTTACACTATTCACCATCGAATCTGAATATATTCCACTAATGAAGCAATTGAAGAATCTTTGTAGCTTAAAGGCCTGTGAAAAGAATTGTGTGCTTAAATGATGATGTAGTTGTGTATTTCGATAGTCAATCCACAATAATTTATATAAGAATCTCTTATTTCATGAATGTACTAAACACAATGATACAATCCCTCATATATGGGCACCAGAGTATCATCCTTAGAGCCTGTTTGACAACCATTTTGGTAGGAAAAAAAAAGTTTTGAATAACAATTTTTAGGAGAACGTGTGATTAAAAAGTATGGAAAATTTTTTAGTATACGTGTAAAAAAATTTTATTGTATGAATGTGTGACTGAAAATAGTCCATAACAAACCATAAAATAAATTAAAGAGTGTCAAACAAACACTTAATAAAGTTCAAAAGTTGTCTAAGCCTTTTGAACATGAGTTCCGATTTATATTGGATTTTTTGATTGGGTACCTACTAAGTTGTTTATTCTTGATTGTAGGCCGTAAGGATGAGATGCTAAAGAAGAGGACAAGAAAGCTTAATGTTTTCTTTATAAAGGTTTTTTTGACATCAAGGTGGATGATTGTTGGACTTGTGTTGCTAAGAACCATTAGGGCAATGACGTAGTCTAATTGATAGACTATTTATAAATTTGTATCCAAACGACGATTAAATTGTCATGTTTTTATTCTCAATAAATTCGGAATTTTCAATTCCAATACCAATACTTCAGGTAAATAAAAATCAAAGAAGGGTAACTTTTTCCTTCTTTCAAATTGTAAATTGTTAACTTAAAACTGCTGTCATAGTTAAAGTCCATTATTTCAAGAAATTTACAAAGCATGAGCAGATATATATTTCAAAGGAAACACAATTTTAGAATCCTTATGTAGATATCAAGTCCATTTCTTGATATCCGGATTAGAATTCGAAGAAGAAAAATTTCCATTGGTCGAACCTGCCAACACGAACGGATAAACTAAGTTATTTACTCCCGGCTGCATCACGACATTTTCGTTAGAATATCGAGATATCCAACTTATACATTGTGGATAGAAACCATCTGACATTGAATTCTCAATGCCATTCTGCATCACTTGAGTATTAGGATTCGCGTCTGTCGGAGCAAATAGATTGCTAGAATTCACCTCCAGCGGATCGAGCAACGAATACATTGACTCGACTTTTGAATTGAGGCTCGTCTCATCACAGCGTACAACTTGAGAATCTTGAAGCAGGTGATTCTCAATATCGTATAAAACTCGTGCATTTGGATTAGGTATCCCGGAATCTCCCACATAATTCGGTGAAGGATGAGCGTCGGCAAATTGTGTTACTGAATTAATAGGTGCTGCAACTTGAATATTTTCTGCTGTAGGAAAACTTCCTCCTTGTCCCCAACCAGTCCGGTTTTGAGGCAAAAATTGATAGTTTGACATTGTTCTATGGAAATCCTTAACTGCAACAAAATAATAGAGATACTCAAAATTAAAACCTAAAAATTTCAACGTTGTTTACAAAATTAATCTCATACCCGATGTGTTTGGAGGATGTACAGGAGGCGTCGTTCTTATTGTTGTAGGATAAGCTTGATACGGATATTGCATACCGGGGAGAAATCTCGATCCGTGTCCATAGATGTTGAAGGCGGATTCTGAACATCCAAAAATATTTAAGTCGAAGAAAGGAGATTCTTGGCGTGGAAAGGGTTGATGGCTCAATGTGAACATTCGTTCATCACATTGCAAAAGCATTGGGAAGTGTTTGTCGAGGATTCCCGGTGCGAATTGAACATAGTGTCTCCTGGTCAAATAGTAACAAATATTATACAGTGTTGAACTCAACTCGGTTGAAAAGTATAGCTTCTTTTCTTTCTTAAGAGTGTCCACAGTATTAAGATGTACATGACAGATGATCAAATTCTCATGGAAGTTCTGATAACTTGTGTAGGATAATTAAAACCAGCAACTTTGACAAACAAATCCAAATTTTGTTACTTCAGTAAACCAATAATGCAAAGAACATTTATCACGACAAAATTCCCAAGTATATTTACAAAAGAATAAAGATGGCATTCAAGTGTCATTAATTGATGGATCATTTTAAAAGTAGGGACGTGCGTTTAATTTAAGATGACATATCACTTAAAGTCACATATATTGATGTTATACTACATAACATTATTCTTTATGAAGGAATATAAGGATTGAATGATGAATACCTCCAAATTGAAGCCTGACCTCCAGTAAAATCAGACGACTGTTGCCAAAGGGTATGCTTTCGTGGTTGGGGATTGGTTTCACGGTAGAACAATGGAGGTTGATCCAACTGCACCAAATTTAAAGTTTTGAGTAAACTATGTGTTAGAGATAAAACATAACTCTACCTCCACTTGTCGTTATCTACTAAGTGTATATATCTTTTGTACTAGCACATTTAGATAATACTAACCTTAAGTGGAAACATTGTATTTTAGCTTGTCTTAAAGTGTTTCCACTACATTCTTTGTATATTCTTCTATGTAGTATTGAATGAATTGAGTTGCCATTATTTTTCCTCAAACTCTTTACAAATTACAACATGATAGAGTTCATTAAATTCAAATGAATAATTCAATCTAACTAAGATTTAAATGAACATAGAGATTTCAAGATCGGTATGCTCATAAGAGTAACCATCTTAAATGGGCATGTTAGGGGAGAAATCTTGGTGCGGTGGAATTGCAACAAATTTGATAAAATGAACGAGCAACTACAATGACTGCATTATTCAAGAGACAAGTCAATAAGAAATAAAAGATAACACTACTCTCCAAACAAATTAAAAGAGCTCACAAAGAATTCAGAATAAAATGAAACATAAAAAGAGGTTGGATTAATAAAGTAGTGCCGTAAACCAAGCACAATTATTGTTGCTTCCAGTTCTCGTTATTTCTAGCTACATCATCCTCCCGGCAAGAGAATATTCGTCCCCGAATCAAGCATATAGGATCAATCTATCTCAAAATGGCGGGGATTTACTCGCGAAGTCTACAGGAAAAAATCAACAAACATATAACAAAAGATGAACTGATATGGTTGTCACAAAACTTGCATCCTCAAATTTCACAAAACCAAAACGAAATCCCTGTAGTCTGTTGCTTCAAACCTGAATGCCATAACTCTTTAAGGTTCCAAATATTTTGAATACTTTCTCGAGTAAGGCATCAATAGAAAGTAGAGCGTCAGTAGCATTCTTAGGTATGCCCATGGAATGACCATTGTAACGTTCCTAAATTCTGGAAACTGTTCATTGGTGATCTCAGCATTGAGATCCTCATCGAAAATTGGGCCCCTGTTTTGACACATCATCTAAAAATACATTCTTTCGAAACTCATTTTCAACCACACATTATTCAATAAAATAATATTTTTCATCACATCAATAACTTTTACTTACTTTTTAACAACATATTTCCCATCATATCATTATTTAAAATACATTCTTTTTTCAATAATATCCATCAAACACACCCTGAAACACACTCATAGGTATAATCCTCTACAAAATATGTTGTACTCTAATGACCCACAACGTCATCAAACACAATAGTCCTGTTATAGTCCTCATTTCCTCAGTCGCTTAATAGTTTTCGAACAGCTTGACGGTGGCCAATCTCTCCACATGTAGGGTCTGTTTGGGCTGAATTAAAATCTAATTTTAACCTAAGTCAAAGTCAAACAATCAATATTAACGACATTTTTCATAGGTCCCACATCTTTTCAACCACACATTTCAAAAATTTCTATCACAATCCACTAAAAATCTAATTTTAATCTCCATCAAACACCCTCTTAGGGTCTGCTTGGGATAAAATTGAAGAGAATTTGAGAAAAACCCACCAATTTGGTAAGTTGTGAAAGATAGCCAAAATTACACTATACCAGTTTTGGGTGGTTTCTAACCGATGCCCAAAAAAACTAACAAGCACTGATTTTTCCTTCCTCTCATAAATAACATCATTCAAAAACAATCAAAATCGGTGGGGGGGAGGAGAAGACCTCGCAAGTAGGCCATATTAACACTTCAAGCCAACCCCCACGCGTCCAGCTAAAGGAGCATAGGGCTCTCTATAACCAGCCTGAGGCATTGCAGGTCGCATAGTCGCTAGGGCACCTACAGAATGGATGATGGGTGCTGGTGGTGCATTACCAGCTGTAAATGGGTGTAGCTGCTGGGTACTAGTGCTATTAATCCCCCCAGAAATTGAACTTTCACAACTCATTTGTCTCTCCACATGAATCGCAAAATCTAGGTGCAATCAAATTAAACCTATCCTGAGAAGTAATTTGCAGACCTCTGATATACCTGGAAACTTCTTAGTGGAAACCTCTGTTCCTCGCCTGAAACTCTTACCAATGCTAATAATCCACAAACCTGTCCAATCTCCATTCTTGTTTCTCAGTCTGATATGAACACACTTCCTTCTCTCTTGCCCTCAAAAATCTTGTGTGGCACCATACTATGTTAGCTGAGTTTGATGCATTAATTCGTAATGGTTCGTGGTTACATTTTCCCTACTCTGCCTCAAAACATAGTAAGTTGTAAATGGGCATTTCAAATAAAATGAAAACTTGACGGTACCATCAATAGTTTCAAAGTTTGACTTGTTGCAAAAGGTCTTTACCAGCTTTCTAGTGTTGATTATACATATATGTCTCAACCTCTCAGCTACACTGATCAGTCTCATCCCACCTATGTTTGTGCGTGCACAAGGCTATCTATGGTTCAAGCAAGCTTCTCGTTTACGTAGAACCATGAGCTCCGTGGCTCCCTTCTTCAAATCGATGAATTATCGCTCCGACACTTCATTATTTATTTAATCAGGTTGGTTAAACTCTCTATACTCTTGTTTTCGTTGATAACATAATTGTCATTGTCATTAATTATACACTAATTTATTCATCATTGACTTTATTTCCCAACTTGACTATCACTTTGCCCCCCCAACTTGGAAGTTATCCCTTCGACCTATTTCTCTTTCAGCGCCATTATATTCATGATTTACTCCATCATACAAATATGTATGGTTTTCGGTTTGTTCAAACACTTACGTCCCCATCTACCTGTATGCACTTCAGTGATGGGTCATCTCATACTGATGCCACTGAATTTTGACTGGTGGTTGGCAATCTCCAATATCTCTTATTGAGAAGGTTAGACACCATCTCCACTGCCGACAAATAGTCTCAGTTTATGCATTGTTCAACAATCAAACATTGGGCCTCGGTGAAATGCCTGTTGCGATCTTTGTGTCACTTCTCATTATAACTTTTTTCTCCACCATGGTTCTCTCTTTCCATGCCCATTATATATTATCATATCTCCACTATAGCCCATGTAGTGTTCCTTGGTTGTAATCCCATAGTTTAAGAGCTCTTGCAAGAAACGCTTAGTTGTTTGTTCCTCCACGAAAGCTAAATATCGAACTGTTGCAAGCACCGCTATCCTATTGATAAAATTTCTTCTAGGCAAATTAGGCATTTGTTTCTCATCTACTATGACAATGTAGTCATTACCTATCTTTCCTCGAACACGGTGCTTCACTTCCGAATGATACATATTGAAATCGAGTTCCACTTCATTCATGATCGTGTAGATAGCTTGACCAAACCACTATTACTCCAACTACATTAGTACAACATTGGTGTTGCTAAGGGCACCATCATCTCGAAGGGCATGTTAGAGATAACATATAAATCCTCATGTTAAGGATGAAAAACGGTCCAACTCATTCGTAGGCTCGACTCATCCACTCGACCTATGTGCCACTTGAGGTCGTATTGAGATGAGCTATGGATTGATTCGAGCTCAATATTTTTCATGAGCCAAGCGGGCACGGCTCTTGAGGCCCACAAGCTAGCTCATCTTGAGCTTGTGGTTCGGTTCAGGCTCGACTCGCATCCACACAAGCCAAACCTTGTTTGTGGACATGAGCCAACCCGACTTGTCCTTTGGGTCTAGCCGAGCTCGGGTGTCTCAAGGCTAAGACAACTCGACTCATCCACTTGGTCCATGGACCACTTGAGCTCATATTGAAATGAGCCATTGGTCAAGCTCGACTCGTATCCATACAAGCCAAAAGAATGAGTCGAGCCTTGTTTGTGGATATGAGCTAAGGTCGAGTCGAGCTCGAGTGTCTAACGGTCGAGCCGAGTGGCACATTGCCATCATACCTCTTGTGTTTATCTTCTAAGTGTATATATGTTTTGTATACTAGTTCTTATCTAGTTATCTTCTTAAAGTGTTGAAAGTGGAATTATTGTATTTTAGCCTGTTAAGGTATTTCCAATGGATTCGGTGTATAATTTGCTTCATAGTAATATATGAAGTTGAGTTGCCATTATTCTTTTTCAAATTCTTCCCTACCACAAGTAGAACACATCTTAATAATGGACAATAATTGAACATTGCATTATATTCATTAACTAATGACACAAGGCAAAAAGATATAACCTCAATTTCCAAAGTTCCTTCTCCGTTAGGAGGCATAATTGCTCGAATCCCAATAATATCAGACCACAGTGTCTCGATCTTACACTTCAACGGTCTTTGTAGAATCTCCCATACAATTTTGCGTTTCGCATAGTATATCTTTGCTACCAGGTCCCCTTCATATGTAGTCATCCTCTATCACATATCAACTTCGTACTATTAACATTTCGAAAAAAAATATTTCTATTGATAAAGCATCATCTAAGAATTTCACATCAAGAAAATCTATCGAAAAGTAATTGAAGAAAAAAGGAAACACCTGCCATGTTCCAATTCGAAGCAATTTCGCAGGGAAATTTGAAGCCTTCACTTTCTCACTATAATTCTTTTTGGTTTGAGAACGAACTTTTTGCTTTCCTTTCGCGAGTGTCTTGTGCACTAGATCAACAAAAGATGGCGTTTTTCGCAGGGTCAAGCCTAAAGGGCTTGAGTTTTCCGAAGAATCCATAATTCCTTGCTCCTAAATCCATTAACAAAATAATTATTTTAATAGATACAAAAATATATATACACACACATAAGCATTATTAACAATACTCATGCATGATTTGCTTAACTAAAATACCCTACAATTGCTGGGAAAAAAAAAAAAAAGAAACTCCGTGAAATTACAGATTTAAACAACAACACACTTCCTTTTTGACACATCAAAATGAAGATCTTTATTTAAAAAATAATAATAATAAATTACATGCAATCATAGTTTCTCACAAAAATTCACAACTCTGTCAAGATCAAAAACATAAAAAGATCCAGCTCACCACATAAAAACTTATATATATACATATACATAGAGAGAGAGAGAGAGAGAGAGAGAGAGAGAGAGAGATTGGTAAACAATACTCACGAGTTTGGGCAACCCCAGGCTCATTATCAGCAGAAGCTTTGGAAGAGAACACAAGAACTACAG
>CADEPD010063050.1:0-15960 GCA_902829195.1 Fraxinus dipetala
TCATTTGTGTCAATATGTTTGGCTCGTCTAATCCTATATACTAACGTATCTTGAATACGACGGGTTCAATACCAAGTTGCGAGTCTAAATCATGTGATTAGATTTGTGTAAGTTAAAGGATTTTCATATCCTATGGCCCACGTGCATGGAGGAGACAACAATTATTAATCAGACTAATAATGTTTTTTGAGAGAAAAATTTTATGGCTAAAGTGCATGAAATCAAAGATTTGAATCTTTATTGGATCTTGCACCTTTGATTAAGTACCTAAAGAAGGCTAAAATTGCTGTAATGGAGCCTTGCATTATTTTAAATATTTGTGTTTCTCTCACGTGGCACTTGTTCATTATATTAAGCGTTTTAAAGTCACATATATATTAATACAACATTAATGGGTTCGTCCGACTATTAAGAGATTTATACTTGAACTTATCGCCTTGCAAAATATAGTTGAAATTTAGTTTGTGAATCGAGAGCTCGTCGAAATCTAATTTAGAAAGCATTTCAAATCATTCAGTTTTCTTTTTCTTGACGCTTTTTAAATGTAAAGGAGTAATGGGAAGATTGCGAGAACCCATCATAATTGAGAATCAACGATAACCTTTGGTTCTAAATATAATCATAAAATTGAACCGAATTAAAAGAATTCTTTTTTAAAAGAATTAAAAGAATTCCTTTTTAATTTTTGAATAAGTCCTACAAAATTTTGAAAAATACGTTGCGAGAATTTCAGCAAGATTATTCAATTTTTGTCCCCGTATAGAAAGGTGGAGTCGATTTTATTTAAAACGTATAATTCTTCCATATGGTTGTTCATGCTAGCCTCAATATTTGAAAAAATAGAAAATAAAAGTTCAATTCATTTCAAGTTTTCGATTCAGGTGTTTAAATAAAAAATCGGACTGAATCATTTGATTCTTAGTTTTACCACCTGGAACCATTTAGAATAACTATCGAACTAGATGGTTCGATCTGGTTTCGATCTAACTCAATACTTTTATCCACTCTTAAATATAAGAATATGAGGAACTCATAGCAAGCAAAAGACGAATTTACCATTTTTTTCTGTTCTTGGATTTTATTAAATTAGTAGAAACATAAGATCTTGTATAGTTTGAAAATTAGATCCGAGTCAAAGTTTAAAGATCCTAAATTGCTAATTCCAACAACTAACTACTTGTTATCTTTAAAGTTAGAACATGATGTGTCGGCTACTCTTTGCAACTTTCTTCTGTATTTGTCTCCTTTAATTTGTACTAATGACAAGAAAGCTGAAATCAGTAACAGAAGAAGAATTTGCCCAAAAAATAAAGCGTGTTATCAATTATGAGCCATAAACCTAACCCATAAATAATAAGTCATTCATTAATAATAATATGAGGTATTAGGTAATGCCAACTATTAATAATTTGTTGTTTATAGTGACCATTATTCCATTAAGCTAACAACTACATTTGAATTATTAAAGTAGCTATGGGGATTTGACAATACTAAAATATGAAAATGTACATTTTTTTGCCATGCAAGTGGACCATGTCACTACTACACTTGTGAGTTCCACCAGAAAAAAAATTCTTATAAGTTTCCAAATCAAAAGCACAAAATGGGCTGAATCACATAGCATAATGAAGCTAGTGGAAGGAGGAATCATGTCCAATATTCAGAATTTAGGAAATCGTTGGAACAACCACAATAGATTGTTTTAGGCTAGCCTACGTAGAATCGTAATACATGTTTGATAGATTTTAAAGGCAATAATTAATTTTAATCATATATTTTCTGGAACCCACAATTTTTTAATAATACACTTCGTCAATTTTTATCAAAATCTACTAAAAATTTGATTTTAATTCTCACTCCAATTATTTAAGATACTAGTTGCTAACAATTAATTCTATTCATAAAAAAATTCTCTAGAAAGGGGCTTGAAAATTCAGGTATCATAATTTGGAATTTGGAGATGTTAGTTTTTCATTGTATTTTACACATCTTCATAAGTCTACAAACAGGTTTGGAAGTTTATAAATTGTTTAATTATCAACAGATAGAAATGAGGGTTGAGTGAGTAGTTAATATTTTTGAGTCTCCCTTAGGATAAAAGCATCTTGAGTGTTCATAAAAAATCAAAGGTAAATGCTAGAATTTGGTAGTTACAAATGTCCTTGTTGAGTATTTGATTGAAAATAATATTCAAGAAGTATTGAGAGTTGGTAATAGACTTGAAAATATCTTGAAAAAATTCAAGATGGATTAGGAGAGGTTTTACGCGAGACAAGCGCTAGCTAAACGCCCAGGGATGGTTGAACGCTCAAAACAAGGATCCTAGCGCTCGCTTAGCTCCTCGAAGATGCCGTTCGAGCAACGGTGTTATCCTGACAGGATTCTAATTTCGATTTTTTATAGTTTTTAACTTCTATTTTATCTCAAATATTCAATTATTAGTTTTACTCATTGTATTTGAACTTCATCTTATATTAAACTGTTCACTGTATTAATTCTCCTAGTATGCTAGAAATTGTTGTATCATAAATGTGTAGTGTTTTTGAAGAGTCTTGTGAGATCTAGTCTAACATATTGTAACTCCTTACTTTGATTGTAGTGAATTCTCCACCTCTTCCTTAGTTTTTTCCATCTTGGATTCCCACATAAATCTTGTGTTCTTGTTGTTTGATTTTATATTGCCATATTATCTCGTTATTCTCTAATAAATTGGTATCAGATCTATTACCGATTTTCTAACAAACTGGTGTTAGAGCGAGGTTGATCATCTGTGATAGCAACAATAAAATTTGAAATTCTTTTTTTGGATCGCAATACTAGATTTCCTTTGTAGTAGATTAAGATGAGAGCAGTTCTCGCTCAATTGGATTTGGATGATATTTTGTTGGGGTTGGATAAGATGCTCTCAACTTTGACACTAGAGAAGAGCAACGTAAGGATTAGAATGTCCTATCACAAATACATCTTCATCTTTCGAATCAAATTCTCCAAGAAATTTTAAAGGAGAAAAGTACTGATGCATTGTAATTGAAGTTGGAATAGTTATGCATGATTCGAATTCTTAATCAGCAAACTACATCTGAAGTAGCGTTTGTATTCTCATTGTTTGATAGTAGGCGGAATCTTTGGAAGATTATTTATCTGTATTTAAGGAAATCGTCGCTGATTTGGAGACTATGGAGATCAAATACGATGAAGAAGACCTAAGACTAATTTTGTTATGTTCATTGCCCACTTAATATATGACATTCAGGAACACCATTTCGTACAGTCGAGATACTCTCACCATTGATAAAGTTTATGACACGTTTTATTCTAAGGAAAAGATGAACCAGCTAGTCATCAGATCAGAGTCCGAAGGAGAGGGTCTTGTTGTTCATAAGAGAAATTTGGGTGGTCATGGCAGGGGCAGGTATAAGTCTAATAGTGATATATAGTATGTTATCATTGCAAGAAAAAGGGGTATATGAAGAAAGATTACTACAAGTAACAGAATAAAGATAAGTTTATGGCTGCAAATCAGAAGGGACAACAATTCTTAGTTTCAGGAGAAGCTGGTGTTGCAAACAAAGAAAGACACAGTGATGGATTGAATTCTTAATTGAACTTGCATGTTCTATATGTCTTATAATCGGGATTGGTTTTCAACATATGAAATAGTTTTCAAAGTTGTGGTGGTAACAGGAAACAATGTGCATTTATGATAGCTGGTATTGGTAACGTCAAAATTAAGATATTTGATGGAATGGCTAAGACACTAGGTGAGGTAAGACATGTTTCATATGTGAAGAGAAATATATACTCTTGATTCAAAATAGTACAAGTACATTAGTTTAGGTGGAGTTTTGAAAATTATCATAGATGCCAGAGTTTTGATAAAGGGGCAGAGAAGGTCCTAATTATATGTTTTGGAAGGTGAACGATTACGTTTGATGCAGCTATCACTAAATTGTAGAAAATAGATATTAGACCTCAGAAGAGGTTCTGTAAGGCCGATGTGGTCACTTATAATTTGATAAACGTTGAGTCAGGTGGAGTTGGTTGTGATCAGGTTGCTCGTAGTGATAATTCGAGCAAGATTGGTATTGAAGAACCTGCCACTAGCTCAGGTGGAGTTAGTTGTGATATTGGTGATCGTGTTGGTCGTGGAGATAATTTGAACAAATTTGGTAACTCAGATGGAGTTGGTTGCGAACTTGATAATTTTGTTGTTCATTGTAATTTGAACAAGTTTGGTGTCTAAGATTATTCTGCTGGTAAGCAATGTTTTGATTCAATTCACAGTTATTGAGTTTGCCCTTATGAGCTTTTGTAGAAGAGGTGGAGCAATTTGTTGAAGCGTTAAGTTTTATTCTTTGCAGTGAAATTCGTACCCAAATGGAGTTTGTTAGAATTGGATTATGACCTGAATTCTTGTTGAGTATTATATTAGAAATACTGTTAGAGGAGCATTAAGAGTTGATAGTAGACTCGAAGATGTCTTGAACGAGTTCAAGATGGGTTACGAGAGGTTTTACGCGAGACGACTACTCACGAACGCCCAGCAGACGCTCAAGCGCTCAGAATAGGGACTCCGGTACTCGCTCGCGCCATGCTACCACTTGAGCAACAGTGTTATCGCTCAAGCTCCACAAAGACACTGCTCGAGCAGTGGTGATGTTCGGGTAGGATTCTAATTCCGATTTTTTGGTAGTTTTTTACTCACATTTCATCTCAAATATTCTATTATTGGTTTTACCTATTGTATTTAGATTTCACCTTATATTAAACTCTTCATTGTATTAATTCTCACAGTATGTTAGGAATTGTTGTATTACAAATATGTGGAGTATTACATATTTGATAAAATATAACAAGGAGAGGATCAAGAGTAATAAAGATACTCATAGATAGAGATATCCAGAAGAGAGTGTTGTGAGATCCAGTCTAACATATTGTAATCCCTTATTTTGATTATAGTGATTTCTCCGCCTCTATCGTGATTTTTCCCATCTTGGATTTCTATGTAAATCTTGTGTTCTTGTTGTTCGATTTCATATTATCATATAAACAGTAACAATAAAGAATTGACATTAATATTCCCATTTTTAAATAGCTATTTTGAATCATTTTTTCTTCTTCATTGTTTAATTGCTTTTCATTTCGAAAAGACGTTATAAAGAAGGTTGTGAACTCTTAGAAGCAATATCTTTAGATAGTATCTACGAACTTGAGACACATGCCAAATCTAGGCTGCAAAAGGTGATGTTAAGTTGGAAAATACATGATGGCAGTTTTGAGTAGCCATTTTTTATCGGCGATATCTTACTTTTCGATTAATGGTTTATCATTTTATTAAAGTGATACGAAGTATGTCTTGAGGACATCTAAAGAAAGTTGGGATCAACTCGCTCCTTAGTGGGGTGAGCCGAGCCGGCTCGCGAGCCTCTCGTGACTCGCCTATTTTTCTATTTTTATTTTTGTTATCTGAATATTGTATTTGTAACTAGAATGCAAGTCCCTTGCTAGTCACCTCGTGCAAGCTAGCGAGTGTTTCGCAAGAGTGATTGGTGTTCAGCCCATAAGTGGGCCGAAACACCCTACTCCCTAGGTAACATACACATGAAGGATAGAGGAGATGGATCGATTGACGCGTCAGGATCCAACCAAATTCAAAGGTCAACCCAACCTATAAATGTAATGCAATTTTTTATGAATTATTGTACACACCTTCAACTTAATTTTCTATCTGCTTCTATATTTTGTTGGCAATACACCTTTAATTGCTTCTGAACTTCAATTGTAAACATTATGAGCATCTGTGTGTGTACATGAGGAGCCGTGTCATTGTATGCATGCAGAATGTATTTGACTTTGGGTAGATATATTTTCGTTGTGTTCTCTCACGATATGAAATGGTGAGCAATTGGCATTGTGAAGAATTTTGTGATTGGACATGAAATTGTTGTTTGAAAATGGTGTTGTTTTGGCATGATTTCGAGTTGGGAACGTTCCTTCATTTTGGAAGATCAAAATGGATCTCTGTTCTTTTCCTTGAGAATATCAAAATCATATATTTACTGTCAAAATCGATATTCTAGGAATAAGAAATTGAAGGTAGAAGTGTACCTACTTGTAGAGGTTTATGAGTTATAGTGAAAAAATTTGTAGTTAGTCCCACTTTAAAATAAATTAATAGGGCAATGACGAATTTATATTTGATCACATTTTTGAAGATTTATAATTATGTATAGCACTAAAGGCTCTCTTTATATGCACTCACAGGGGGTGCATTTCACGGACATCATTAGCACCTCGAGCTATTGAATTCATGTACCAGAACGACATGCAGACATGAATATCGAACTTAAAATGACCCATTTGTAGGATCCATATTTTCTTTCATTTGTCCTATTTATTTATTTTTTCCATTTCCAACTGATCTTCCAACTTCTTCGACTCTTGAAACTCTTATGATTATGGCCCATGTCAATTGGGAGATTAAACAGCCGGGTTAATAATGGTGTTAGTGGTGGTTAGTAGCAGTTATAATAGCCGATCTGTTTAATCACCCATTGAAGCTTATAATAGAGGTCGAAGAAAGAAAACAAAAAAAATCTTCTCTGGTCCAAATATTTCCTTCTTTATCTATTTGAAAAATTTTAGTTTGTATTCGAGTCTAAGCAATATTCAAATAACCTTTAGTTTTTGGGGTATAGAAACTTAGTACTCAACTTCTTCTGATTTATCCATTTGTTTTCTGGTAGACAAATGCTCAATGAAACCTCAAACATTTGCGGTGAGGGACAAATCTATTTTAAGGATATTGTGTAATATACGGATCTCAATTTGCAAATATGTTCTCTCTCTAGTGATTCATATTTTCCTTTTTTGCAGTTCTTAATTTTATGTTTTGTTCTTCCATAGTTACTAAATATATGATCATATTAAACATTTTGGATAACAATTTTTAAAGAGATTTCTTTCTCAAGAACAAACTTGTAATAATTTTTTCATTAGGGAATTAATAGTTGTTTCGTGTTTCAAAAAGGGCAACCGGATCAATCTTGATATGACCTAGACAGTGACTTAAACAACTGGTCCTGCTGTAATGGTTTAAGTTAATTATGGAGAAATCTTGGAGAAGTTTAATAAGCTGAATTTCAAAACGTAGCAACATAAGATATTGTTTTATCTTATTACCCTGAATCTTGCAAGGTTCTTGACTTGGGATGCTCCAAAATTTAAAGAAAGTAAGGGAAATTTAAAAGTTAGCAGTGTACTTGATGCTTGGAAGCATTCTGATTCCGCAACTTCTTTATGAGCAGTTTGATTGCTTTACTATATATGTATTGTACGACGAAAATGGCTAAGGAATTGTTGGAGTCCTCAGTTCTGGCCAAGAAATTTATTGTTGGCTACTTCCTAATTATAAATGGTGGACTTCTATATCGTGTTTGAGTAAAGATAAAATCATTTTGTCTAAAATTGGAATGTTTGTTGGCAAATGTTATCTGTCGATGGACAATTTATGCTTGACGTAATAGTTGTCAAGTTGAAAATGAATAAAATTAACTTACTTGAGTCTTTCACTTTGTGGCATTGTAGAATAGAACATGTTAATTATGATATTTTGTGCAGATTAATTAACTTGAATTGCTTACACATGTTCCATATTGAATCTAAAACTAGGTGCGAGACTTGTGTTAAGTCAAAATTGGCAAGTTCATCATTTCAATTTATTGAAAGAAATATAAGACCACTTGATTTAATTCACAGTTATGTATGGGATTTAAAATTAGTATAAACAAGAGGTTGCAATAAGTACTTTATTACTTTTGTCGATGAGAACACAAAATACTATTATGTGTATCTATTTAAAATGATGAAGTTATAGAGAATTTTGTTCTCTGAAAAAATGAAGTTGAAAATTAACTCATTAAGAAAATTAAGGTATTGAGAAGTGACTGATGTGATGAATATGAACACAATTTGCTAAATTTTGTGCACAACACGAAATCACATATTAAATGACAATACCTTATTCACTTCAGTAAAATGGTGTTGTTGAATAAAAAAAAAAAAAAAATCACACTTCAAAGAAATTATGAACACAATATTAGTAAGTTCTTGATTACTTCAGAACAAGTGATGGGAAATTATGTTATCGGCATATTACATTTTAAATAAGGTGCCTCTAAAAAAAATAAGAGAGTCCATATAAGTTATGTAAAGGGAAAAAATCTTTCTATAAATACCTACGAATGTGTGGATGTTTTCTCATAAAGGCTATATATACACCTAAGAAGGTAAAAATATGCTCGAAAATTGTAGATTCCATTTTCATTGACAATGCATCTAATAGTAGTGCTTATCGATTTATTGTACATGAATCTAAAATCCCATATATATACAAAAACACGATAATAAAATTGAGAAAGGCTTCGTTATTTGGTCATGTATTTCATATACGTCCAAAAAGAAAGCAAGCTTCTATGAGTGATCATACCCATGATCGAGGACTAGAAGGGAAATTTGAGATTGAACCAAAACTTAGCAAATTGAACCAAAACTTAGCAAAAGTTCCAACGACAAAAAATTCATCTGATCCAAATTTTCTAACTTCTATGCTAAAACATGAACATCAAAATTTTCTAGAAACTAAGCGTCTATTCTCTTTATCATTTTTAAGGCGTTTTCTATTTTCAATTTTTCAAAACAGTGAAAACACATTCTCTTTCCTATTTTCGAAAACGCGTTTTTGAAAACAATTTAAAAATTTATAAGGAAGTGTTTTCATTTATAATCAAACCAAAATTTTCAAAATGTGTTTTGGGTATTTTCAAAACAATTTTTCAAAATGCGAAAAAGAATACATTTTCAATAATCTCAAAATAGATACTCAAAACACAAAATCTAAAATAAATTCAAAACACAAAACACAAAACTGAAATACAAAGAGAACAACCCCTAAACTTTTCAAAAGGACCTCGGTGGAAAGGCCATTAAAAGTAAAATATTAATTTTTTGAAAAACTAATGAACCTCGAAAAACAAATTACAAGTTTTTAGAAATAATTCATTCATACCTTATTCGTTAAGTGCTTAGTTTAAATACAAGATAACGTAATATTTTCACCTAAAATAATGAACATCCAACCTCTTCCTAACAACCGACCTAAGATTCTTTCAAACACAATACTCTAGTTTGGTAAAGCTTTTGTTTGCTAGTCAAATTTCATTTTAATCATACATTTAATTGGATCCACAACTCTTATCCAAAATTTCACCACACGTTTTATATAATCCACATATGAGTAACATCACATAGTCCCAAAATACATCCGAAAATAATAAAATAAAAATACAGAAGGTACTGATATGTAAAGCGAGTCAATTAAATATTTTGAGCTTCAGCACATTACAAATCAACATGAAAGATAATAATTATGATCTAACATCATATGTACAAATATGTTATAAAGGTATTTTTTCTTATTTATTTTTTATACACAAGAAATGAACATTATGTGTGTCACTCTATATACAGCAAAGTTCTTTCCCTGTTTCTCAGCTCAAAGGTTAACACCACTTGCAGACATGGCATTCATTTGAAAAGGTAAGATATTGGAATGTTTGCAAAAGCTTCTTCACTTTCTTCAGTTCCAATCCTAGCGTGGGGTAGAACCTGCATCCAATTCGCAAATATCTCCGGCTTAAAATATAGTTTTGGTTATTAACTTGAAGAACTAAAAAAACTTGGAGGACAGTTTACAACAGAACAGCAATTAAAGTTGGCAAAATTACACTAGTCAGATGCTCCAAAACAGGATGTTTCCTCTTGTTCAGGATTTGTTACTATCCTATGCTTAAGTTGAGGGCTTATGTATTCAACACCAGTTTCAGTTGAAACAGAGGAGTCTGGAATTGAACTTGCTACTGAGTCAGATTTTTGCGTCTGATTTCTGAAACTCTGGGAAGCAAGCCGCGGAGGAGATGCAGGCTCCAACCTCTCTTCACTTTCAGCAGCAAGTCGTCTAACAAGGTTCATGACTGCGGGAAGGAATTTTGTTGAGAGCGAAATAAGCACAGAAAGCTGTAAAAGGAATCAAAATTATCCTTGGCAATGCTTGGAATGACCCAAGTGACTATTAAGAGTTTATTAAATTCTGATTGAAAAGGGAAAAGAAAAAAGCGCATGTAATGACATTCCCATACTGGTAAAAATAACAAAAAAAATGCCCGCCTCGATGAGCATAGATTGTAGATATAGTCGCTGCAAATATCGAATGAATTTTTACTCACAGTGCCAATACGAGCTTCCGCTGGAATGTCCATCTGTACCCATATGGCTTTCCCAATCAAATATGTTACAAATAACACCAGAAGGTAAAGAGGATTCCTGTTTCAAGCACAATTTGTGAAAAGAAAACACGGGTTACTATAATGAGAAGAAAGTGGTTATTAATATATCCAGCAGAATTACAGAAAAGTGGCCATAAAAAATCGGGAGAACGCCTTACCTTAAAAGGAACATTATTTCATTTAGACCAAGTATAAGCATTGCCATGATTGCCCAAGGAGGAGGTAACCAACTGTTGCGTTGCTTGTATGTCTTCTGTAGGAAATAGATTTTCAAGGTTGAAAATACATAAAACCAACCAAAGGAATAAAATACTCAGCATTATACTCATTAGAGGGACCTCAACCAGAGAAACTTAGGAAGTACAACGAAATCACAATTTTGCGCCAAAATCGGATTGATGAATCATCAACTTACAACACGAGGAAACCCCAAGAAGGGTTTTACAAGATGATAGAACGGTACAAAGTGAATACTCAAGAGATTGGGCACGTGCAAACATTGTCGAGGAGAGATTTCAAGCCTCATCATCCCACACTCCACAGTAAAGAAAGGTACACAGTAGAATTTATCAGACTAAAAAGCATATAGCTTCTTTGTGAGACTTCATTTGTGTACACACGCGAAAGTATTAAAATAATTTAATATACCGAAATCTAAAATTACAAAGCATGGATATATAAAGTCGCACTACTAGCTGAGATCTATGTTCACACGCACAATTTTTATCTAATTAATAGCTCTTATTTTCATATGTATTTCAGGTAGTAATGAAACACATCATCCTCATCCAATTATTTCAACGGCTTGATAAAAAAAGACTGAAATATGAAAGGATCTCAAGATTATAATCCCAATACTGCAACTAAAGTACATCAAAATCCAAAAGACAAGTAGGCTTATGCTAACCTAAAAGCCTCCAAAGATTGGTCCTTTTGTCTACCTTAATAGGTTAGATGCGTTACATGGAAAAAAAAAGAAAGCATATTCTAAGTTTTAACCTGTGCAACGACAGCTTGAGTGACCGTATACTCAGTTTCCGCAATAAACTGTCTCCAAATGGACTTGCACTGCACAGGTGAAATCAACGTCTTCTCTGGAGGGACCTAAAACGTATTCAAAGCTAGTGAAAAACTAATTCATGTGATTTGAGTAAAAACCAATAGCAGACATGCTCATCTTGACCTCTTCCCATGTGCTTGAAGCAAGAGGATCTCCAGAAACTCCATTTCCCCTGTTCCGAGGAGGGGCAACTGTCCTGTCCATGAGGGTGGAGAATAGTACATTCTCTATGTTGTCTGCTTTCTGATCCAATTGTACGGCAGCCATTGTGGACAAAAGCTTCAAAGACTGCAAAAGAATGACAGCTCATTTCAGAAAATATAACTTGGTTAGGCAGTAGAGTTAACTCAGGTGCATGTCTTCATAAATTACCTCAGAGCGGGCCTCCTTTGTGATTTCTTTAATATCTTCTTTCCCCGTCCAAACCCTCGGCAGTGAATCCTTGTCATGGTTGAAGACAGTAATAAACCTAGAAGTCCCCGAATTATAAGCAATTAGAAGGGCAATTGCGGAGAAAAGATGTCCTGCAAAACGAGATTTTTTACCAACCTGTCCTTCATGCGCACCAGGACTTTACCAGCTTCCTCTCTTGCTTTTCTCTCCACTAAACTTCTAGAATATTCCTGCAAACTCTGTACCATTTCCTCAAACATTTCCTGGTCCAATTCAAACCCAGCAACAGCAGAAGGAAAAGCGGATACAGCTACATTAGTCTCACGTTTCAGGAGTCTTCTTATTGAAGCCCATGTGTCTTTCCCACCAGATTCAAAAAGGGATTCCACTGGTTCAGTGAGTGCTGCAGAAATTTGTTTCTGTAAATGAAGTTAGTTTCTGCAAATGTTATATAAATTGCCACTACTTCCATATCTGGAAAGTAGAATAGAAACAATAAACTAGAAAAGAATACTATTTCAAATAAAGAGAATCAAAATTTCCCGTCATCCAAGAATGCATACCTTATAATTGGCTATCAGTTCCGACAACTTCTCAATTTGAACAACAGATGCATGAGCTTCAATATCACGATGAAGTTTTTCACGTACTTTAGAAGCATCCCAACTAGCCTGATGTATAGCAGCATCTGAAATTGGAGACTAAAAGCACTCTGTGATGGAACAATTAAACAAACACATTCACTAGCACTCAGTAAATCAATCACAGTGAGACTCCCACAGCTAACTATAGGTTCAAGCAGGGAGGAGCTCAAATAAGCATTCCTCAAGAAAGAAATAAGAGTTAAAAAAAATCCAGAACAAAAACCCCCCTCTTCAATGAGGAAAAAGGGGAAAGGATTTCTAATAGATATGAGGAAGTCTTCATAGAACTAGCAATAATAAACAACAGTACTTATTGTCTGAGCTGCAGGAAAATGTATATATATTTGATAGGAGGAGGGGAAGGGAAAACTACAGATGAACATTCGTAAATACAGCACCTAAACATCCCTGATCAAACTCGAGCATAGAAGACTGACTGCAGCTACGAACAGATGCTGCAAATCCTTCTCCTCCGGCCAAAGATTGTTCCAGTCGAGTCTTAAAACTTTCAAGTGCTCTAGAACGTAGATGCCCCAACATGGAGATATAAACAGGATGAACCAACTGCAATATGCATATTTTATCATTTAAAGATAATACATTGATTTCAGAAGAAACATGTTGGCATTAATTCAAGAAGATATTCAAATAGGAATGTATGGCAAATATTCCACTTGTTCATGGAAGATGTACAAGCCTCAACCAACAGCCCACACCCTAAAAACTGGAAGAGAAAATGGGGAAAAAAGAAGAGTAAAATGTAATCGCTGCTCTATCCCAAGAAGAAGGGCAACAAAAAGAAATAAGTGCATCCAAAGTCGTCTCTGGAAATCCCTTTCATGGACACTGAACAAGAGAGAAGTCCAGAAGCCAATAAGAAATACAGGTTATTCGAGAGTATTGTATCAGTCCATACTACCAGAGTTAAAAAGCATCTGTTTCTTTTTGAATACAAACAAACAAAAGTAGTAGAGACATAATCAAAAGCGCAGGAGCCAGAGATTATCAACATATTGCGACACTCTTGATTTACCTAAATGTTTGAACATTATTTAATAACTCTTAAACTCTTTTCTTGAAAATTTAATATATGTCACTCACTCCTGTACAGCAGCAAATATATTCAAAGCAGTTGATTACAATAATATTAATGCAAGGTTCAAGGTAACAGTTACAAGACCTGCAATGCTTTCGATGCCAAATGCTCGCGCTTTGCATTTCTCACACCTTCTTCAAAGTATACAGACTCCACATCATATCTGCGAAATAATAAAATTATTTTTAATGTCCATCACCTCTAATTTGAACAGAAAGAGACCTTTCTCCACTAATCTATTGTCCGAGGATGCAGTTTGTAAGGTTGAAGCATTTCTCTTTTGGTAGCTTAGGTGTGGCCTCTTAGCAAGGGCAGGTGTATGGTGCTTTTCATTTGTGGTCATATGCAAGAAAGAGGGACAATTATTTGAAAGGAGATGTTGGGCCATTGGGCGGGGACCCTGTGTTGTCTAGGATGATTTTGGTTCAATAAGAACTTTGAAACATTGAGGAAAACAATATTTTGAAGCCGAGGAATAATCCAAATTCCAATGGAACCCTTGTCAGGGAAAGATGCGAAAAATATGAAGTGCGGGTTAGAATTTCTTCAAATTAATATGATTCACATGAATGCCCAGAGAAGGTCAACCAAAAATGTATACCTTGTTATGGTAGTCCATACTGGAGTCAGATTACAAGCACAACACACACAGATTTCTGTGCTGCTTACAGAAAACGATGTGTTCATCTTTGTGGAAACATTTTTACTAGTTTCAAAAGATGATTCAAAACGGTATCTTGCCAAAAATCAGCTGCCAAGTTGCTTGAAGCAGATATGTAAAAAGTTACATTTCTAAACATGTCAAACTTACTCTGACAGATATTTTTCCAAAATTGAGCTCATCCTTTTTCCGAAGCCAGGGACAGCACTGCTTTGTACGGCTCGCTTCAGAGCCATCCATTCCTATACCAAATCAAGAGCTTAGTACTGGACAATAGTAGACTTATACTTTCATTACATAAAGAAGTAATACTTCATCAGATGCCAAGCGACTGAACTTCTCGTTGGCAATCTCTTCACACCGTACAGTGGCAACCATGACCTGATGACAACAGGAGTTACACGAGTTATAGCATGCAGAAGTAATCTATTCCGCCTTCAAAATGAATAGTAATAGGAGACCTTGTGAGCTGGAAGGTCAAGGTCCTTATTTTCTTTGATAATTTTCCATATCTGCTGTGCACTGAAAGAAAATCCTGAAGCAGGGACAACACCCCTTCTATCGCCAGCAAGTCCTCCTGGAGATATAGAATGGAAAAACTTCTGCCTAAGTTGGGAAACCTGTATTGAATCACGCATAAGGCCGTAATTTTATGCAATGATATTATGGCACATATCTATGCAGGAAATATGAATTCTACAGCTTAATAAGAGTTACCTCTTCTTTGAATTGTTTTTCCTTCCCCTCATAACTGGATAAGGCAACAACCTCCACCTTCAGGTCCAAATAAGACAAATGGATAACATAGAACCGAGACCAGTATAATTAATGATAAATGTTGGAGATCTTTTTATTACACGGAAAAATACACTGAGAGGAGTGTCTTTGTACGCCTGGGGCTTGAGAACAGTTTCCCATATCTGTAATAGTTGTCTCCAATTAAAGCCTTCGAGGGTAATAATTTCCAAAATAAATATGGCGGCACACGTTACCTTCTGAATATCCTCTCTAAGAATAGGCTCCAAAAATTTAATTGGGGTCTGCAGGAACATATAAATAATGATTTAAGTAAACTACAAAAAATATGTGCTAATAGAAAGTAAAACACTGCACATGTAATGACAGCTTCAAGAGTTTGTAAAGCAACCATACCTTCGTTTTGTCACGTAAGACGAAGAGAAGTGTTGTTTTGCGAGGACTAAATAGACGCATCATAACCTAAGAACGCATGAAACATGTTATCATGCCAACAGAACCAATTTTATTACTGGTAATATTAAATATGATATGCACCTGAAATACGGTTTTCAGAAGAGGCCTATTGGCAGCCTGCTCCCGACCAATATCATGGCACCAACTGTAACAAGTTACAGGCATTTCGATACTCAAACAGATAACAAATTGAAAGCTAACATATTATATAAGTCAGCAAAAGCCATATAAGATTTTTAGGAATGACAGAGCTAATGAAGGGGTTCTCCTCAGAAATTGGAATGGACTAAAACACTCCAATATCATTTAGAAATGCAAGCAATCAACTCAACCTAGCCATGTTTAACACTGATCTTCATACACCGCAGCAGCAAGGTAAAGCAAAATACAACTTGTAAACCAATATTCTAGCAAATGAACAATTTTTCGTGGTTGTGAATAAATGATAAAAAAGCTAGAAACTCGCAGAACTAAAAGATATGCAATAGGTTGAGGGAGAAAGAAACCGATTATTTAAATTAGGATACGACAAATGAATGATGTAAATCTAT
>CADEPD010063056.1:0-11865 GCA_902829195.1 Fraxinus dipetala
TATTCTATTTGGTCACAAATTATCAGATTAATTGATCACAAATTATTTTTGGGTCACGAATCAAAAATTTTATAGGTTACAAATTATTACACGATCACAAATCAAGACTTTATAGGTCACAATCTATTCATCGGTTACAAATCAAAAAATTTGTAAGTCACAATTTATTTATCAGTCACAAATAACAAATTTTATAAGCCACAACTTAAATTTTTAGGTCACAAATTTGTTCACATATTTTTTATACGTCACAAAATATTCAATTTATTGGTCACAATCTCAAATAATTGATTACATATTATTTATTGGTCATAAATTAATCAATTTATTGATCATAACTAACAAAATGATTTGTAACCACCACCACCACCACCATCACCTCACCATCACACTACACAACATCGCCGTCAAACACCATCGTCAGAGCCACCCCCATCAACTCACCACAACCGATCAACACTACTGCACACTACACATCCACTAGAGCCAACACCACGTCGCTAACAGCACCACATAAAGCACCATACCCAACCATTGGGCACCACTGCACCACACATCACCACACAACACATCACCACTGTATCCAATCCAATCATCGCACACAACACCCCAACCACACAACCGCATACAACCATCGAACAAAGCACCATCGAACCTAACCATCGCACCTCACACCACCACTGCACATCACCATCGCATCTCACCCAACCACCGCACACAACATAACACAACACAACACAACACCACACACACACACACACACACTGCACCCAACCACCACTACACCACACCATCATACCCAACCACCGCAAACTGCATCGTACACCTCCACCATCATCGTAATCGCAAAACCAACACACCACCGTCGCCGTCGCACCACTAAAAAATAAAAAAATAAAAAAAGAAGAAGAAGAAGAAGAAGGAGAATGAATCTGCACAGAACTCAACGACGATGCGTTGCTGCGCACGAAGGAAAGTCATCGCTATGCCGTGAAGTACAGATCACTGCAGCTGTTCCACTTTCGCGTGCAGAGGTTCCGATGCCGTGCCTACCATGTTGCTTGGTGCGGTACAATGCGGCAGTGGTGCGAGGGAGGAGAGTGCACTGCGCTCATCGTCGGTGAGCATTGTTAGAGAAATGAGAGAAGAGAGAGAGATGGATGTTAGAGATAGATAGATAAGTAGATATAGAGAAAATGAGGGAAAATTTAGGGTTTGGAGGAGTGAGGTAGGGTGAATGGATGTAGGGTTGCTATATAAATTAATTTGATTGTATAATATTATTATTTATGTTGAATTATCATCTGATTTTTGTATAAACAAATTTTAAATCTGAATTTTGAAATGATAACTTAAAAAATATGATTTTATGCGATTTTCACATAATATATTCTTACAATATGAAGAGAAAGGACACGACATTGTCACAATTTTTTTTAAAGGCAAATAAAGAAAAGACAAATAAAAGAAAAATGAGAATATGAATATGATAACTCGACTTCGTCCTCTTCCTCATCCCCATCCCCATCCCCAAGCCATGCCATCTCACTCCAGCCCAGCCCAACCCAACCTAACTTAACCCGCCCATATACATAATTAGGGATGTCAATAGAGGAAGTCAACCGTTTATATTTTCTACTCCATCAGCTATTTTTGTTACTTTGTCCCGTCCTCAGAAATGATTAAATCGGGACGGAACGAGACGGGTTGGGGATGAGATCGGGGCTGTTTATCGCCCTATTTATATTTTACTTTTAACTTTTTTTTATGCCTTTAGTTAGTGAATATTATTATTTTTCTCTAATTCGTTGTGAACAACTCATATTCTCCTTAAAATAATGATAAATATTTTATTTTTGTTTCATAAAAAATTAAGTTTAAAATAAACTTGAAACGAGACGTGTAGCGGGACGAAGACTATGTTACTTGTATCCGTCCTGTGCCTACTTCATTCTCAAGCATAGTTGTTACGAAAGGTGGCATGGGACATCTATCGACGACGGGAGTCTTCAGGGCAACGATCCCTGCTCTGACCTACCCTTTTTATCCGGTTAGACGGGTAATCTTCATCTCATTTGATACAGAGCCCGCAAGTATTGGGTTAAATGAATTTTTTTACTATCCTTATACATAACCTTTTAAAACAGATTCGAAGAAGAATTCTCACTAAAGATTCAATCTTTGGTTATAACTTTTTGACGAAAAACAAATTCATCTGGAAAGAGAAAAATAAAAAACTAAAAACAGAGAGAGGGATAATTTCACCTTTGGTCCCTAAGCTATCGATATAGTTACGATTTGGTCTACAACCTAGTGTCATTAAAATGTGCCAATTCCTACGTTTTCCATCATAACTCAACTCCCCGAAAGCCTAATCTCCCAATTCGCAAATTTCCGTCCATATTTGTATCCTTATCCTCACCATTCGAGAAATCGAGTTACTTTCCAGCCCTCAAGACTTTGGGTAATATATAGTTCAGATTATTAGTTTTTTGCATTTATTTTTCGAATCATTAGTGTAATTTTGTGCTGAAAAACAAGAACCAATTTTTCTGCGCTGAAGTAATTTTATGTGCTTTTAGAGATTTCCTCTTGCAATAATTTTTCTGTCTATAGAATATTAACTGATTGTTTAGCGGATATACTGCCTACATTAAATTATTTTCTTGAAAAAGATTACCCCTTCATGAAATTTGATAATCCTCATAATAGATGGCGTCTGCTGGATATCAACCTTCTAACTTCTCTTTCTTCGAATTTCTATGGAGGGGGTTTGTTGTTAGTGTTCTTATGGCAAATTTTCATTTTCCTTTTGGGGTTTGGGATTATTTTTATATATAAAGTTACATCTTTTATTATTTTACATTTAAATACACTATTCAATTAATTTATGTTCTAAATTTTAATCGTTGACTATTTAAATGATTATTCTTTTAATAATTTTAATTATTTCTGTAATTATTAGATCTTAGAACTTTTAAATAGTTATCTATGATTGTAGCTTCTTATTATGGAAATAATGTGTGAAACTTTCAGAAATGGGGTTTGGCAATGGCCGCACACAGACAAGTACAGCATCACAAGTTAAACGCAAAAGAGATGCTCCAAGTGATCAAGACGTGCATTATGAAGAAAGATTGAGAAGAATGATTTTAGAAAGTGCATGGAGGGAATGCTATGAAAGGTATGAGGGGAGAATGAAAGCCATGGACGACCAGTTGGCCTTTCTGCGCTCTGAGGTTGAATTTGTCCGATCTAAGGTAGCTCGGATTGAATCCCAAGTAAGCCCCGGTATCGAGGAAAGGCATATTACAAAAACACTTAATAGTATGTCATTCTGCTGTTTTTGGTTGCATATTATCTATTAAAAGTTGCTATATATATTTATATATTAGACTGCACCAGCATCCATTTCATAAACAAATGCAACTATCTGTTCTTAAAAATGTGACCTAATTTTCACTTTATATGCAAGTATTTCACCCGCATACTAAATTTTGGTTACGTGATGGAAAAATGCACAAAACTTTCAGAAAATGGGGTTTGATTCTACACCATGTGCGGACAATGGCCGTGTCCGGAAAATGAGGTTAGGTCCTATGCCACCACAAGTTAGGAGCAAAAGAGATGCTTCTAGCGAGCTTTATGAAGAAAGATTCCAGAGAAGAATGCAGTCCTTCGATGATCAGTTGGCCGTTCTGCGCTCTGAGGTTGAACATTTGCGATCTCAGGTAGCTTAAACTGAATCCCATGCGGCATGCAGTCCACAAATAAATGCAAGTACCAGCGAAAAAGTTCAGCCTTTTACAACAAGATCAGGCTTGTGATGTTAATTTTCATTTATGAGTTATTAAGTGGATTTAGAAATTTAATCTTACGAACCATTTACAGTTAAAAAAAAAGTGACATAATTTTCTTTTATATCCAAATATTTAACCCAAATGCTTAATTTTGGTCAAGTAATGACAAAATGCTATATCAGATCTCATTTGTTGCAAATATCATTACACTTTATTGCGTGTAATGAAAAGACATTCTAGCGTATTCATAATTCTGATATGCACACAACTGTTAAAAAGTAAAATGAAGATAGAATTAATTATGAAGAAGTGGAAGAACAAGCAAGCCGTAGCGTTTTTCTAGGCTAAATAACTAATAGGGTCAAAGTAATCTCATTCACAATCTCTACTCAATTTGACAATTTAAAAGCTATGTTTAGTGCCATGTTCACTGAGTTGAAAGTGAACACAAATTTTCAGGAGCTGTTCAAGTCTAATTAGTTGGCAAAGACCTCTTTTTGACTCGTGATCGGTAAGATTTTTTGGATTTTTTTTTTTTTAATGTATCAACCATGGTTAGTTATTGCATGACAGAGAGATTTAATTTTCTATTTTGCACTAATATAGATATCTTTCGTTAGCTTTGATTTAAAGAATTCCAGTTCAGGATTATATGTTTCTGGTCATATATGGTGGTGACTGTTGAGAAATAATCTCACTATTTCACTTCTCACATAGTTAAGAACTGTGTAGAGCACCACGCTAAGTTTTTTTACTATGGAGTTCACTTCTAACTTGACATTGAAATCTTACCCTACAGCGATCTTCGACACTTCTACAAATAAAAAGTACCAAAAGGTGAGGACATGAACACATGGAAGCTGCAAATAGATTGTAAACTTAGGCTGTTATCAACAATGAAAAGTAAAAACACATGAAGAGGGAGAAGACAACGACGAAACTAAAGGTCAACTTGGAGTGAAATTTAGAACTCTAGATTTTCCAGCCTCGTGTGTCCCAAAGTTATGAGCTTATTTGTGGAATTTGATTTCGAATATTTGCTTAATGCTTTAGTGATCAAGATTATTGTCTTCCCTAAAGTAATTATTGTTGCCTTCACTAAAGCATGAGCTGTTGTGCAGCCATCATTCTTGTCACCTCTTCTCACACTTCTTTAAAAATGATCACTTGTTTACGCTGTACTTGATTTTTTAGACTATACAATTAGACATTTCCCTTAGCCAAATATGTTGTTTTTATGGATGAATTTTATAGTTTGTTTGGTTTGTGAATAGCTCATTTAAGAACATTTTCTATAGGGAATTTTATTGTCAGTGCTAAAATATTCAGTCATTTGAAGCATTTTTCACACTTCTCGTCTCTTGTTTGTGTTGTCAGTGCTCCCATTGCCCTTCAAAATTTCTGTTTATGTGTATGTGTATGTTTTTTACATTATTAATACTTGCTTTATATTACGGAATTCATGTTTCTTTTCAGGCTACTGGGAGATAGCAGCAGCTTGGCAGCATTGGTGTTTCATCTATGTTTAGTGGATCTTGTCTATTTCATGTGTAAGACAATATTTTGCTAGTTGTCAACGCTTTTGGATGGTGATTGCGATTTTTCAGATTTTAGAGCTTGTTTAGCTCATTTAGTGAACATATTTGGTTGTCATTTTCCGCATTTGAAATTAGTTTTTGTTATTTTGTAAAATAGAAAAGAATTTTAAAGAACAGTTTAAGAACATTAGTTGCGAGCCATGGCTGATTAGGTTTACAATATCTTTACGTTGTTTAGCTGTGGTAAATAGTAATTTTGTTGGTACTTTGCCATCACGAGTATTTGTTGCGCTCTTATTTGCAATAGACTAGGGAACATGTAGCAACACTGTTTACCATGGCTTGTAGGTACTTTCTGTCACGGAAAATTCGACTCCTTTCCAGAATGGCACTCCTGGAATTGTAACTTGTCACCTTTCTTTGCACAATGCCATATTTGGTGAAGGCTTAAAGCAAGCTCTAATATTCTTTTACACTGCAATCAGTGCCTTGCGATGTTTAAGGGAGTATAGTATGAGAATATTTGGTGATCTTTTTGTGCTCATCAATCTTGAACTGGTATTGTTCTAATTTCATCTGATATCCCTGAATGATGTTCAAGGGATTTTAGTATGAGAATGTTAGGCGATCTTTCCAACTAGGGACCTCCATTCTTGGCCTTTCTTCGATTTGGTTATCTAACCCCTCTCATTGGCCTTTTGCGCTTCTTCCACTGATATTTTCCGGTCTCAATTTTTAAGATTGCTAACTTCACCTTCAATCTTTTGACAGAGATCCAATTTCTTGTATAATCTTTTAATAAAATATTTGCTCTGGGCCTCCTTTTCCCTTTCGAAGAGTTATAAACTACGTCGAGGTTTTTTCATAACTCTTCTTCTGTGTGAAATATTTTGAATAAAAGCTATTGAGTTAATCGATCACCAAATATGTTTTACACTGTCAGTTAATTCCATATTTGCATCATAATTTTCATGAATTTTTTAAGTTTCAGTCTCCTGTCAAAATGTCAAATTAACTCGTCCATCTTAATATATGCAAACGAACACGTATACACAGAACATAAACTGAGCTGATTTCATCCACGAATCAAATTTAAACTACATCGAATCAACAAAATAGGAAATTTGAAAGCCAAAATCTTTTATATAAATTTGACACAAGAAAATGTTACAAAACAAAGTACCTTTCAGCGCTTAACAAACTTAACAATATTAGCAAGCGCTGTTCTTAAACTTCTGATACCAGCTCCGGTTGTTGAGCTTATCATCATCTGCATTTATATACAAAGGCCACACCAGCTTTAGTTCGTTAAGCAAGAAAATGAACATTAAAATAATGAATAAACCAGCCATATCCTTCATACCACAGGTTGAACTGCAGACTTCTTTGCTTTGAGGCTCTACAAGATCAGACGGGGAACCAGTCATGGAACAGAGGGGGGTAAAAATTTCAATTTAGATTCACAATACGTCTAATACATTTACCTCCTCAATTTGCATTGCTCGGCGAGCCACATCAACTGGGAAAACCAAATCTGTCTTTGTCAAAACAATTTGGTACTTAGTCTGCGACCTGTATATTCAGGAAACAATATCACAGATTCATGGCCATGGTAAGACACCATTTAAAAGTAACGTGTAAATATAAAGGATAAAGATACTTGGTTGGCCCCCTGGCATTATAGCATGATTCAAATATAAAACTGTGAAGTCCCCACCCATCCTTTGAATAATTAAAGAAAACACTATACAGACATGAATAAGTACATGTACTCATCACGATTTTACCTTTCCATCAAATCAATAAGTTCATGATCCCTTGGTTTCATACCCCATTTCGTGTCTACAAGAAGACAAACTCGTTTTAGACCAACACGTGTAGACACATACTCTTTCACCTGCAAAATGAAGTGCATGAATAATGAGGGGAGTGAAAAAAGAATGTCTAAAATAACAAGCCAAAATAATTGAAACCAAATATAACGAGTACAAAGACATATCGAAGCATAGTCAATAAAAGGATCAGTTCCAGTAGAGAAGTGATAAAAGTATCACCAAGTTCAAGTACTATCCATTTTAACTCAAAATTATCAATTTATTAATTTTTTTTCCCAATTTCATATTTCCCATCACCAGAACAATGATGCGGTTTCCCCCTAAAAAACTCTATACTCAAATATGCATCAAATAAAAAAAAAACAGTAACGCATACACCTTGCATCATTTAGGATATTCTTTGGCCAAGAAGTGAGTAATATTGTTTCATTTAACATTATAATGCTTCAGTTATTTCAAATTGGGTGTAGCCTATCATGCGAATCGCGATAAACCATAATATTAACATATGTCGTGATTTTTGTATATACAATCAAGCATATACAGTAAAGATAGAGAAAACTTCGAGTTGGTCTTGTTAGGACCAGTTATTAACTCAAACTTCAGTGGTTAAACACTGTTAAATATTTATATAGTGCAAATCCCAGTCTATAAATATTTTCAAGCATATTGACTTTTATCTCAATATTATATACACAAGTGTTTCCTTTTGCTTAGCACCAACTGTGATCAACACCTGAACTTATCAGCTGTTAATGCATAGAGATGATGTGCCATACTATATATTAACCAAAAAAAAAAAAAAATCAAGAAAAAATGACAACGCTTATTCTCATACTCACAAGTGCCTCCCATTCTTCCTTCACTTCTTCTTTAGCATAAGCAAAACCATATCCCGGCAAATCGACTAAATGGAGTTTTGATCCAAGTTTGAAAAAGTTGATAGTCTACAAAAGGATTGTAAGTTGTTATAAAGCATATTCTGATAATTTCAAATTCAATTATAATAACAAATATAGCACCTGTGTGAGACCAGGCTTGTCTGATGTCCGTACAACTCCCCATTGTCTAGTTAGTGCATTTAGCAAAGATGACTTCCCCACATTTGACCGTCCTAAAAAACAGATTCACTTGAGTATTAAATCCAGTCAAGTTCGTCAAATAAGCACCAGGACCTTCTTCCAGACATCATTATATATTTTACATGTTTCATTCATTACAGATCAATGTGAAACAATAGTAATATAAGCCATTAGGAGAAAGGAGCGTTAGTAAAATATTCATTATATAACAATCTGAAGATTCACTTATCGAAACTAATGCAAAATTCCTAAAGAAAATAAGCAACCGAATTAAACAAACGAACGTTCCAAAAAAATAAGTTTATCACAGTTGACTTTTTCGTGTTTTTTAACAGAAATAGTTCGTTCAATAGACCTGCAAATGCAATCTCCGGATATTCAGGAGCGGGGAATGATGAAGAAATCTTAGCAGCAGCAAAGAATGTCAATTTATTTCTGAATACCTACAAAATAATCATATGTTAACACCTACATAAAAACAGAAATGACATAAGATGCATTTAGTAAAAATTTGCTGATTTTACACTCGTAGACGTACGGTGAACTATTAGTGTCTTACTGGTGCATCAAATAGCTTAGTTTACTTGGAGAACTTAAATGACAGAGTGATTACATTGTTAATAGAGTCTAGCAAACAGATAGTAGTATTTTATAATCATAATTAACTACATAGTTCACGTTGAAGAGTAGATTTAAACCATACAAAAAGAAGTGGGTATTTTGGTGCATAAAATAGTTCAGTAATAGGTATTAAAATTGTAAAGTTCAACCATATTCATGAATCATAATAGAAACCATTTGAACATACCGGTACTTCAATCCGTTCCCTTTCTGAGCTTGTTGAGAAGGGAATGTTATCTAAAGGGGCAGAAAGCTCAGTGTTGTAACCTGCCCTCCTAAACTCCACATCACGTCTACGACCCAGAAACTGGAAAGAAGTGCTAAGAATCAACAAATCTCACCAAAAGATAAAACAAACAGATATGGAGAATAAAAATGATGATAGTCAAGCATACTGGGCCTAGCTAGACAAATTACATTGTCTTCCACAAAGGAAAGGATAGAGGGGCTAGGACGTATGGCACGAAACTGTGCATTTTTTGACATTTCAGCATCATTTTTTTCTACTGAATCTTTGTTTTCTTCACTATTATCTGGAAAGCATGTGAGGGAAAATAAGTTAGAAGAAAAGAGGAATGAGTTTATCTGCAGAAGATACAATCGAAATCATCAAATAGATAGGGGGGCATTTGCACTACAGAGGTAGAGATTTACTTTGACGACATATAGTACACATATAACATTTCAAGATAATCAACAGGATCATGATTTAGTTTAAATACAAAAAGAAAACATAAATATATTCATAGAAAACCAACTTTATATTTAACAAATTTGTGGTGGCTGGCACCGTTGCAACTTCAGCAGCAGGTGTTAGCTAGAACTTGTAACATTCCTGTAGGGTTGGATTGGGTGGGGAGAGGGGAAGCAACAGAACGAAAAGTAAAACATTCTAGTATGTGCCAAGTGTTGAAAACAAATGCCAAAGCGAATAACATTTATCTGCTGCATTGCAACACTGACACGACAAGAAACCCATACCTATCAGCTAAGTCGTATTCATCATTGACATAGCTATCTTCAAGCTAAATTTACCAACTACCCTGAAAATTACTCGAGAAATTCCACCATCATCTCATGGCATGCTTGCCTTCCACTTGGTGTAAAGCCAAATCCATGATAACTAGGTGATATAAGAGATTGATCTATAACTCAAGAGCTTCCCATAATGCTGTTTATAACATTTTTGGGTTGATAACAAGTTAACCTATCATGAACAGTTGAACACTGACATCTAGGAACTCCGAATCACTAAAAGGAAAAAAAAAAAAAAAACAATGAAAATCATTCCAACAAAATGCTGGCCGGAAGATGTAGCTAGAAGGATAATGTTTGTTTTCGAAGACGCGATCTACTTTTATAGTTACTAGTCTTTTTGACATAGATAGTTCACAGTGCTCGCTCCATATAAACTCGAAAAAAAAAAAAAAATCATATTTCAATCAATTTCAATTAAGAAGATGGTCTGAACTAATTCCGTAACATGACTCATATACCAAGGATCTTTCCAAAGTGAATTCAATCTGTGAATCCACGGTGGGACATTCTCAACCATAAGTGCAATTTAGGGCCAAAGCCTAGATCACAGTTGCCTAATAGAACTCCGTAATAGAATATGATATATGATAAATGGAATTAAAACTTAAAATAAAACAACTTACAAATGATACTGACCTTTACTAGCTATGCCATCATCCAATCTCTTATTCGAGATATCATGAGGATCTATACGGATACCTTTCTTTTTTTTCTTTGGCCGATCTTCCACTACCTCAAAATCACTCGCAGAGCTCTTCTTGCCCTGGACCATCTTCTTGGGAGGTTTCTCAACAGAATAAACTACCCTTCTTCTTTGACCATGATCTAATTTTTGGGTGGACAAATATTTGATTTTAGCATTTCCCCTCAACATACCACTCTTAAAGCCATTATCTTCAACATTTTTCACTTCATCGGTACCCTGCACCTTGCCTCTCGAATTTTTCTTATCAAGTAACTTACTTTCCTTAGATTTTCTTCCTCCTGCAATTGAAGCTTTCCTACTGGCTTCTTCGAATTCATAAGATTTTGCTCCTGTCGTCTGCTTTCTTTTACCAGAATCATATCTATCCCTATTTTCCATCCTCTTGGACAAAGATTTCCTCTTGGGTATTTCTACATTGTTATCTAATGCTCTTTCCTTACCAATATCATAATCAGCATAAATTCTCTTCCTTTTTCGACTATAATTTCCCTCAATTACCGCTTCACGCCCTTTGTCTCCATTTCTTGATTTCGAGTTCCTTTTTCTTCCCACACCTTCTTTGTCTTCATATTTCAATTTCAAATTCTTCTTTCTTTCCACCCCTTCATTACCTGATTTCTTATTCACATCAACATGAAATGTATCCCCATTTTTACTTCCTCTACTTTGCACCTTTTTACTACTCTTTTCCTTCAACTCCACGACCCCGACACCATCTTTCGAGCCCTTCGATTTTCCAATAGCAACTTTCACTTTCTTCCTAAACTTATTATCACTATTCCTTGAACCCGATTCCACAGGCATCCCTCTGAAATATCTAATATATCTGAATTGAGTCCTCTATATCTTCCTCAACCTGGAACACATGTAAAAATTCCGTACATAAGCATTAATACATCAAATTTGAGAGAACAAAAGCATTATTGTTAAAAACATTTCCAACGTTCGTGCATAATAATAATAATAATAAAAAAAGAGTTACGGTTCAAGTTTTTTTAACTCACTGAGTTTCTGCTTCTTTTGCCGCCTTCACTGCAGTGCCTTCTACTCTCTGCGCAGGTTTATTACTGGATGCAAACGCCGTTGTTCGGGTTCACAAGCGAATCGATCAATAACAACAAAGAGGGAAATTGATACAAATAGCACTAGAAAAGGCTCTATTGACGTTTTGTTAGCACTATTTATTATTATTATTATTATTATTATTATTATGTGAATACAACTTTTGAGGGTTAAATATTCCAT
>CADEPD010063072.1:0-10616 GCA_902829195.1 Fraxinus dipetala
GTGAAACTGCTATATATAAACTTAACACATCACCTCAACATGGCCTAGTCAAGATGGGTGGTTATTGAAGCGATTGCTTCAACGACTCAAGAGACTTTTCACATTCCTTGGTCCATTCAAAATTGTTGAAGCCCTCGATTACTTTGAAAAAATAGTAGCGCTATGCCACGCGACTCATGAAGCGATTCTATGTTGTTACCCAATACCCATCATGTAACCCTTTGAACCTCTTTCTTAATGGTCGGACTTTTCATATACAAGATAGCTTAGATTTTGTCTAGATTTGCCTCAATGCCCCTCTGCGTGATCACGAATCCCAAAAACTTTCCACCGACTATACCGAAAACACACTTCTTGGGATTAAGTCTTAGCATATATTGACAGGCAACATCAAACACGCACTGCAAATTAGTCACGTGATCATTTG
This sequence comes from Fraxinus dipetala, assembly GCA_902829195.1. NCBI lineage: Eukaryota > Viridiplantae > Streptophyta > Magnoliopsida > Lamiales > Oleaceae > Fraxinus > Fraxinus dipetala. The sequence continues at coordinate 428 of CADEPD010063072.1, forward strand.
CTTTGGTGCTGTCAACCATCATATCATCTACATAAGCTTCTAACATATCACCGATTACACCTCAAAACACCTTATTCACCATCCTTTAATAAGTTGCCCTCGTATTTTTCAAACCAAATGGCACGGCTATGTAGCTATATGTTCTAAAGTCAGTGATGAAAGATGACTTTTCGTGGCCTGATTCTACCACAGAAATTTTATGACACACACAGAAGGCATCCAAAAAATTGAGTCGCTCATGATTAAATGTAGCATCTACCAGGTGGTCTATTCTGGGCAACGATGCAAGTCTATCAGACACACTTTGTTCTATTCTGATTAGTCCACACTCATTCTCCATTTTCCATTCAATTTCTTCACAAAACAATATTTACCAACCATTTGGGATACTAAACTTCCTTAATAAAGCCTGCATGTAGCAACTTTTCGACTTCTTCCCTTACTACAACTTGTCTTTTTGGAACAAGATTCATTTTCTTCAACCTCACTGGCTTATCCCTGGTGAACTCTAAGGCGATGTTTTTTGAGCTATTGATGGGCTAATCCTCTGAACATCACTTGGATTCCAAGCGAAGACATCGAAGTTACCAAACAAGCACTTCACCAATTTCTCATTTTCATCTGACTTCAAGTCTAATCCATTACTAAATTCAAGTCCTTCAGCCACCGAAATTTTTATCTATGTCAGGGGCTCAATTCGTCCCCTTGGAAGCTCAAGATCTAACATCATGACTGGTAGAGCACCCTTCGCTTGTATGCTATCAACATAGAACTTCCTTAAGAAATGTTGATCGTCCCTTACACACCCAATCCCTCGACTGGCTAGGAATTTGATAACTGGTGGTAAGTTGAAGAAATAGCCTAACAGCATTTAGCAGAGGTCGATTATAAATTGCATTGTATGCCATTGGAATATTGACAACCGAAAAGCTTGTCGGATCACCACACTTGTAGGATATGTGCCCAGTGTCACAGAAAGTTCTACAATTCCCTCTAGTATAACAATGGCTCATATGAATCCTTAGCGAGGGATGGATAGAGATTTTAACCTTTCTGGAGAAATTTTTAACACTAGAAATGCTTCCCAAGTGAGAACATTTGTTGCACTACCACCATCGACCAACACCCTACGTTTAAATTCTCCATGTCATTGACGACCACCAAGGCATCGTCATTGGGGATTGCAATACAGATTAAATCTTCCTCACTAAAAGTGATGTTCTGATTGAATCTCGCCTTTTTTTGAATAGAGCAAACCCCAACAGAGCGAGCATAACTCTTTCTAGCCAAATTAAAATCTCAACCATCTACTATTCCTCCAATAATCACATTTATAACACCAGCCTTAGGTGGGGGGCAGTCGTCAACTCTCTACTTGCCTCGATCATTTTTCACATACTTAGTTAGGATCCCCCATTTCAAGATAGCGCTCGATCTCCTCCTTCAAATGGAAACACTCTTCTGTGTTATGCACATGGTCCCTATAGAAATGACAATACCTACTCTTGTCTCTCTTGCTAGCAGAAGTGCCATCGATTTTGTCCAGTTGAGTTCTTTCATAACTCGTATTTCTATCAATACATTAGCACGCGGAGTGTTCAAATGAGTGAAGGCTATAAGTTATTTCCTCATTTACCTTGTATATCGATCATGTGTCATATCCCTTATTCATATGCTCATTTTTTTGACTTGTTTTTATTGGAGACTTTTCGCTCATCGTGTGATTTTCACTTGTTAGTTTCTAGGTCTCATTATTCTCGAGGATTTTTTGTGACCCCCTTCACTTCATCTACATCTACGTATTTGCTCCCTTCTTCAATAAGTCATGGATCGACTCCGGGGAGGGCAGGTGGAAAGGCGAGTTTAGAGAGCGACATCTTAAATGCCCGGTTCTTAGTGCCATTCATTAATGTGGTCACCACGGAAAACATTTGAAAGTCCTTTATGCCAAGTGTATCCCTAGTGAACTTGGCCAAGCACTTTTGTAATGGCTCATCTTTCTCCTAGACAACCTGCATCAACCTTATGGCCATCTACCTCTTTCTCTTACTATTCAAAAAATATGTCACAAAACTCCTAGAGAGCTCATCAAAGTTTCTGATAGACTGGGGTGTCAGTGTTGCTACCCAATCTCTAGCCTCTCTCCTTAGTGTCTGCAGAAATGATCGACACATCACTACATTCGGGGCCGCACACAATCTCATCAAATGAACAAAAGTTCGCAAGTGATCAGCGGATCCGTGACTCCATCATACGCCTCTATCATCGGCTGTTTGAAACCTTCTGCTAGAGGGACTATCATGATTTCAGGAGCGAAGGGATCTTCTTCCAAGACCATCTACCTGTGCCTACCCTTCCTCCTTGACATGGGTCATCATTTTCTCCATCTTGCATTCCAAGTCTACCATTGGACATGGTATCTGCAGATGTGTACTTCATGGAACCTTTGGTCTGCAATCATTTCCTAAATTATGGGGGCAAACCCTTGAGGGCGGTTATCCGTTTGTATCCTGTGGTAGAACATCTGGTTTATTATGGGATGGATCGACCGCTCTCTATATCTGACTTTGCAAGAGAGTTATCATGGCAACCAACTTGGTCTCAAGTATGCTAAATTGGTTGAGTTACATATTGAGGCTAAGGCGGCGAATCATGACCCCAGCAACGGACTGTGACTCTCGTCGTATTTCCTACCAAACGCATGTCGTTCCTAATTCGCCTTTTCGTCATAGCTTGTGTGTTCAAAAGAATTTCCCTAGACGGATGAAATATTTAAGATAAGACCTTCTGACTTCCTAGGCGGAATGAAGTGGCTTCTGTTGCTTCGAGGAACCTGCAAAAAGAGGCTAGGGCTTTCTCCTCCGTTTTACCTCCGGGATGTGTATTAGTGATTTTTTTGTAGATCAATTATTTAAAGAAAAGCGATTTAATGCCAGAAAGTATTGGAAATAAAAAAGATCTTCATACCTAAGTATTTATAGACGTCTAGTGCTATGAAACCGTTAAAACGGTTATCGTCCACATGTCCAACACAACAAGCTCACTCAGTAGGCGATTTCATCTACATGGTAAGTAGTTAACCTCCACCTACATATTGGGTAATGGAATCGGTGATAATCGTCAAACAATTTTCAATCATTTAAAGTACGATTGAGGTAGCAGTGATCTGTCTACCATAATGGTAGTCAAACAAGCATAACGGCAATCAGGCTATTATAGATAGTCGAGCCAGCACGGTGGTAGTCAAACTATTGTCTTCAATTGATCAACCATCGTAATCCACAATTTATATCATATAGCATCACTAGTCCCTCTACCTCTAGTCGATAACTATCGTTAAGAGGTAGCATCTTTACTCATTTACATTGCAAGATAATTTTTATGATATTGATGGGATGTAAATAGGTCGATTGTGCCAAATGGCGGATGATTACCTGCTCGATTAAACTGGTCAATCTACAAGTAGGTCAATTTATGGGCTTGGGCTTTTGACAGCCCAAATATTTTTCTATATAAAGGAAGGGAAGTCTCATTTTTCTTTACATCTTCTCCTTCTTGCAAACCATAAGCACTTCTTCCACCTCTTTCATGCCCGAGTTAATTTTCTCTTTCACTTTCTTTTTCTTGAAACTCCATTACTTTATCGTTACTTTCCAATGTATAAAGTTATTTTTTCATCCCCATCATCTTCTAGCCAAGAAAATTCAAAATCACCTTTTACGCATTAAGTGGGGCCGAGAGCGAATTCAAAAGTGAGAGGGGAGGTGGGCCGATTGACCTATCTTTCGATGAGCTGGTTGATCAACCAAACAAGATCATGTGGTCAACCGACCCCCAAGCGTCGCCAATTGACCCTTGAGATGTTGTCAATTCCAATCATTTTTTTGATTCTTCTATATTTTTTACTTGTTCTCCCGAAAAATCACATCGATTCCTTCAAATCCCCAAATTACAATTTTGAAATTAGACGGGACCCTACGGGTAGGGTGGTAGTTTTTGAAATCCCAAAGGGACCTCGCTCTTATAACTGTCCAACCAAATTAGATCAATTGCTTGATAGATATACTCGCTTTGACGATATATAGTGCCATAGGCCCAAAGAAGAGCTTTTCGGATTAGATCCTCGTGAGATTGCTATGTACAAAGATCGTTTTAATGTAGGTTTGAGATTTCCTCTTCATTTTTTCTTTATCTCAATCTTCATCGAATTTCATCTTACTCCCAATCGGATAAATCCCAATGTTTGGAGGAAAGCGTTATACTTCTTATAACTTTGTCTTAGTGAAAAAATTGTGCCTTCCATCGACCTATTCAGGTGTGTGTTTGAAGTCTAGTTTTTTTTTTTTTCCAACTTTCTAAAGACCAATTACCATTCAATACTTATTGAAGACTCCCCCAAATTCGCCTTTTCAATAGTTATGTTAAGCTCACTCCCCTCTTGAATTCTCAAATTCAATAGCTGACTTGTCTACCACCTCTAACACCCTTTATATCTCAAATTTTAATAATGAGGAATATGTTGATGTTGCGGATCGGTCGACCTACTGGTTATTTATTACTCTTATTTCCATATTGTGCATATATTCAATTATCATTCTTTGTGCCTGATAAGCTTTGCTGTGTGTATGTATGTATGGACTTCGAGTTCGAAGGAGGTTTAAGCTTGCTACCTAAGCCTGAGCTTGAGAGCGTTAAGGGGTTATCTCCTACCCACTCTCCCCAAAAAAGGAGAAATGTTGTAAGCAAGGGAAAAGAAAAGTACACTAATGGACCAATTGGATTCGCCCACGAGAGCCATTCCACCTCTTGAAATCAGAGGGAATGGCTTAAGTCATGATGAGGTTAGGCTTGAGAGCGAAGGTTCTCCACTCCCAAATCTTAGATTTTCTCCGACTCAGGGTGAGCGGGAAGTTGATATGGTCGATACTTCCATCATGCCTGATCATGCCATAACTTTGGCTAGGCGTAGAGTGAATGATGTGGAGAGGGTGTTGGCAGTCTACAACATAAAGGTATTCTTCTTGCCCTGGTTCTTTATTTTTTGCTTATATCCACATCTTTGAGCTTGCCTGACAATTATTATTCTTGCCCTATAAGCTTCACTTATAGGGCGAGTTTCTTTCTAATGGCGGAGTTGAAAGCTCTTGAGGAGGACAAGAACAAGGAAGCGATCAACTTCAAGAAGAAAATTTCAGCCTTGAAGAAGTCTCTCGATTCTGCGGAGGCTCGCAATAAGGAGATGGAGTCTCCAATCAGTGAATAGGAGTCCAGAATTAGTGAATAGGAAAATGAGGTTGATAACTTGCGTTCCTCTCTAGCCCGTGCTCAAATTGATGCAGTAGACGATAGAAAGGCTTATTTGGAGTATGTTAAGGACATGAATGCATATGGGGCAAAAACGATGGTGGCCTTTATCGCTCTTACTAAGGAATGGGTAGTTGCTGAACATCCATCTATCGATCCTTCCAACTGTGATCGATTTCTATCGCAATGTAGAGAGAAGGAAAAAAGTCCAACCAGACCAAGACATTTGGATACACAAGAACACTAGGGAAAGAAAGTTGAGGGACCTCATATCCTGAGTGGCTTAGTTTTTCATTATTTACTTGCATTCTTCGTTGTTATTTCTTTTTGCCATTCCACTATTTAGTAGTTTTTCTTATTCTGGGATGTGGGCAGGATATCATATTTTGTATCTATTATGGTTGATTTCTTTTTTCAGAAAATGGTTCTAGTTTGACATGCGTTCGATTTTCTTCCAATTTTTCTTTTTACCTGGCTAGGCGAACCATCACATTAGCATATCAAAACTACTCTCCAAATGTGTAGAAGTTAGGCCATCTATTCTTGCACAACTCTTCTTACTTGACAGCGTAGTAGTTGATGGGTACAGCGACCGATAAGCACACAGTCATCTGCTTAGTTGTTGATGGATGCATGGATGATCGCTATGCAGTCAACTTACGTATGCCAACTGCTATGTGGTTGACTCAATTTCGGGCTTGGATAGCGAAACTTGGTTTCCCAATTTTTATTAATGATTATATACCTTTAACCAATGTTTGGTTTATTGCCGTCGACTAGTCTTTTGAACTTTTAAAACATAGAGGGTGAGGTCTAATGTTCTTAGGACTTCACCATTTTATTTTGTTTTGAAAACTTTCTATTAGACCATAGAGCGATTTCGAGCTAATCAATTTTTTGGTTTTATTGTTCACTACTATCCCGTCGAGCAACCTTAAGGTGTAGAGAACAAGGTCTAACGATCTTGGGTTTTAACAATTTTTGGTTTTGAAGGTCACCACTAAATCGTAGAGCAATTTGGAGCTAACCAATTTTTTGGTTTTATTGCTCACCTCTATCAGGTCTAGCAACGTTGAAGTGTAGAACGCGAGGTATATTGACTTTTGGCCTTAACCATTTTGGTTTTCAAAGCTCACTACTAGATCGTAGAACAAGTTCGAACTAACCAATTTTCTGATTTTGTTGTTCATCGCTAGATTGTAAAACAACCTTGAAGTGTTGGGAGAAGTCGAATTTCATGTTTCAATTAATATAAATCAAAGTCTCACATTGACATATAACTCAGTAAGCACGTTAGGATGTCCCAACTAGGATGGATCTTCCTTAGCATCCTCATCATCCATTGCCATATAGGTTTTTCATTAAATAGTACGAATAATTACAATAGAGTCTATATATTTGGGCTCTATTTATATTTGAAGGTTTGGATTGATGAGACACGCATAGAGAGGGTGTGGTGTTCCTTCGTGTTCTTGTATTATTGTAGAGTAATAAACAAGTTGGGTGTTTACCAGTAAATTCTGTGTGCCTTTATATTGTTGCATTTATCTTTCTTCGTGTGCATTGTGAAAATTCGTAGGATGATTGAGTGGAACACCAGTGCCATCATAGGCGAAAATTTGGCTAAGTATTTTATCAAGAATTCATCCATGTGATAATTGGTATCAGAGCTCCCTGGTTGTAGTTACTGGGTTTCGTTTGCAGGCATGGCTGCAAGTCAGAATCTTAAGAATCAGGTTGCTGCGTTGGAGGATTTTGTTGGTGCTCTTATGACCGACGTACAGCCAATTTGGCTGTACAAATTCATGCAACTGATGTGCACACATAATTGTGGGCTCAGTTAGAAAAGTATGTCACTAGGGTAGACGAATGATAATCGTCGTTCATGAAACATCTGTTAGATCTTGCTGATAACACAAAGGCTTGGTTTGATGACCTTCAGAGTGAAATTTCCTTGTTGATCCTTAAGTAGTACTACTGTGCAAGATGCAGTGGGTGCTTCAAAATTCGTGTCCCTGAACCAAAACAGTTCAACGGTGCTCGTAATGCCAAAAAGTTGGAGAACTTCCAGTGGGATATGGAGCAGTAAATATCACTTCAATGTATCTTTCGGGCAATGCAAATTTGTGATGGCGAACTTGGGTGAAGGATGACGAAGCCATAGACAGTTTATTGGTTTTTACTTGGGAAATGGTGCAGAAAGAATTGAATGATCAGTTTCTGCCTTGCAATACAGCTTGGGTTGCAAGGGAATCTCTCAAAAATTTAAGGCAAACAGGTAGTGTTCGGGAATACATTAAGGAATTCAGTAGTCTCATGCTGGACATCTGAAATATGTCCGAGGAATATAAGCTTTTTAACTTTATATTGGGATTACAAAGTTGGGCTCAGGCGAAATTGCAGAGGCAAGGAGTAGATGACCTTCTTTCGGCAATGGCTACAGCAGGTTATCTTGTTGACTATAAGATGGGCAACAACTCTTCTGTTCATAGAAAGAGCAATAAGAAGAAGGCTAACACATCGAAAGATTGGAAGAAAGGGGATAAGAAGAAAAATTTTGGGGACCCTAAATCGAAAGATGGAGATTAGTCCCAACTCAAGTCAAAGAGTTCAGTGGCTGCTACATTTGTAACTGTTCCCATCATGTAAAGGACTGTCAAAAGAGGGAGAAATTAAATGCCTTAAGGCTAGAAGGCAATGATGATAACTCAAAGGATGCCTCATTTAGAGTTAATTCGTTACAACTTGTAAATGCCATCACTATACTCCAATGTGGCTTGATGTACATTTGGGTTACTATTGACGGTAAGGAGGTGTTGGTAATGATGGACATCGGTATTACCAACAACATTGTATGTTCGAGAATAGTTGAAAAGCTGGGTTTAAGCATGACTCAAGCAACTACGAAAATTAAGGTTGTGAATTATGTAACATAGCAAGTGAAGGGATCTTCTGAAATCAACCTTCGTGTTAGCAAATGGAAGGGAAAATGCAATCTGATGACTCTTCCCTTGGATGATTTTGATTTGATCATTGGTATCAAAATCTTTGTCATGGCAAAGGCATCTGTGGTGTCACATATGAATTGGTTATACACTCCAGATGAAGAGAGTCCTTATTTTGTGCCAGCTAGATATCTTGACAAGAATAAAGAAAAGCAAATTCAAGATGATATGCAGTACGTAAAAAACTTAAGGCCGGTCTGAGAAAATGGGAGATGACTTTTGTTGCAGCCTTGGTAGATATTAAAGAGGATCAGGCTGTGGAGGTACTTGTTCAAGTTGCAAGTATCTTGGATGAGTTCATTGATGTGATGTCCCTAGAACTTCTAAGAACTCTCCTACCTCATCGTGCTGTTGATCACAAAATTAAACTTGAACCAGGTACGAGGGCTCCTGTATAGGTCCTATATCGAATGACTCCGTCTAACTTGGCAGAGTTGAGGAGACAGCTTGATACGAGTTTCATTTAGCCTTCAAATGCTCCCTATGGTGCCCTAATTTTATTTCAGAAAACGTACGATGGTTTCATGAAGATGTGTGTGGATTATCGTGCACTAAATAAGGTAATGGTAAAGAACAAATATTATGTGCCTAATGTTGTTGATTTGTTTGATCGATGGTGAATGCTTCATTCTATACTAAGCTGAATTTGCGATCGGACTATTGGCAAGGAAGAATAGCTGAAGGGGATAAATCAAAGACTATCTGTGTGACTAGGTAAGGTTCTTTTGAATTTCTGGTTATGCCCTTCGGTCTTACGAATATACGTAATTTTACTTGCAATTTGATGAATGATGTATTGTACGAGTTTTTGGATAATTTTATCACTACGCCAAAAATGAGCATTTGCAACACATAAAAGGCAACATTCGATAGTTAAGTGTTGTTAAAGGGGGTCTATCGCAATATTTTAATAAGTGAATGTTGCTATTTTTTAATATAATTGAGGTTTATCAACATTTTAAAAATAAACGTTGCAAAAAGTACGTTTCGCAGCAACGGTTATCGAACGTTGCGAAAAGTTTGATTTTTTACAACGTTTAATAAACGTTACGAAAATTGAACGTTGCAAAGAGTGACTTTCGCAATGTTTTATAAACGTTGCGAAAATTTGATCTTCTACAACGTTTAATAAACGTTGCAAAAATTAAAGGGCGTTAGGCGAATTGGGTTGGGCCAATTTTTTTAATTGTGGACTGGGTTAACCCGACCTGCCCGAATTGGACTAGGTTAACTCGACCTGCCTGAAGTCTTAGGTTTACAAACATTAGATACCCAAATCATTTATCTTTCTCCTCAGCAATGGCCTCATCTCCATCTCGTGCCAGTGGAGAAAAGTAGCTTTGGTGGCTTACGAATAAAAAGGTACTCCAAATCCCGCATTCAAGAAATCAGATTGATCATGTTCAACATTGAATTCATTCACTTTAATTTGTATTTAAACTTGTACTGACCCATTAATTGATTCGTGAAATTTAGATGGTGGAGAGATATGTGAGAGAGGCGAAACTGTTGATTGCAACACGAGAAAAGTGAGATTGCGGCGGCTTTACGCCTTCTAGAGGCAGCGTTGGCTCTTTCGCCTCGTATGGAGGTTGCATTAAAGCTCAAGGCGCGGTGTTTACTTTATCTCCCTTAGTTTAAGGAAGTTACCGATATGTTACAGGATTACATTCCAAGCCTAAAAATGGTGTCTTTGGATGATGAGTCTGAAAGCCCAAGATTGGCTAACCAAGAGGGGGGTGAATTGGTTATTAAAACTTTTTTGTTAATTAGTTAAGATTTTAATATAATGAATGTCCAAATGATATAAAATAATCTAAACACAAATAAGTATGTAGATGTAATAATATAAAACTTGCATAAAGTAAAAGCGTTAAGTA
>CADEPD010063097.1:0-14117 GCA_902829195.1 Fraxinus dipetala
TCAAGTGAATAGTTTTTTGGATCCCCTCTTTTAAGGTAAGGGAAGATATGTTTCGTGAATAACATTAAAAAACTGAAGGCAGTAATATTTAATTTTCGAATATTATTAATTAAGTTCAATAAGATATAAACATGGCATAAATAGAATAATCTATATTATTCTATTTTATAATTATAAAGAGTGAATGAAAAAATAATTAAAAAAAATCGTAATAATAATATCAATAATGAGATATTTACACATCTTTGATAATCATAATAGTAGGACACGTTCTAAATGATAGAATTTAAGTATGTTTAGTATGCCAAATTGAATAAAATTAACAATCATTATATAAAGAGAAATTTGGAAAAAAATTATATTTTGAATAGTGATTTTTTTGGAGAGTGTGCGGTTAAAAAGTAGAGAATTTTTGAATTTAAGTACAAAATATTTTATTGTGTGAATGTTTGGTTGAAAATGAGTATGAAAAATTAAAAAAAAAATTATTTTAATGACGGTCAAACAGTGGCTAAATTATTACATCTTTGAGATAAACTTTATCAACTTGTAACGTTGGATTCAGTTAAAAAAAAGCACATTAGTTTACATTCATCTGATAAGATAAAAAATCATTTTTTAATAACTCGATTATTTGATCATCGTATTATTGTGTAGTTTCAATCTCTTCTACCATTTTCCTCTAAAATAATGTTGTTTATCATTATGATAATAAAATATTAGTGATGTGAGAGTTTATGTGAAATAATGAGATTTGACAGTTCAATTTTTATGAAAGATGAATGGGAAAGAGAGAAAAATATGATGGATAATAAATTGTCACATCATTGATATTCTATCATCATGATGATAAATAGCATTACTCTTTTCTCCAAAGCCGCACCAAGAATCTATACATTTGCATGACTTGGGAATAATTTGCCCGTGAACTAAATGAACATTAAAATATATAAAAAATATTATCAATTAATCAACCAAACAATTGTTCTCAGCTTTCACCCTACCTGGACCAGCTACTTGCGTTACAATTTTGTATAACGTGAATAATTGATGGTAATTACTAAAATAAATGAATTATATATGAAAAAAAAATATACGAGTTGGTCGTGAAGAAGTGGTTGTCGGGTGGGTACGGTTGCAGAGGAAAAACGGATAAATTTTTAATTTGTTCCCGTCGAGCTTAATTTTCTTTTGGCTTGAGATTTGTTATTCTAGCTCAGTGCTCATATGGCTAGCGGCTGGCCTCCAATGGCCATAAGATCTGAAACTCTTGTTTGAGTTTGGACCTAATCAATTTCTTCTTTGAAATTTAAAACCCACATTCAATGAACATACAAAAAATTGAGCTGCTGTTCTTAACAATCTTGACATTTTATATGAAAGTCAAGTCTTTATATAGATCAACACACCTACTTCAAGCCATGCTATTAAATAGATCAACACGCCTACTTCAAGCCATGCTAAGGTCGAATAGTTGCCAAGACGAATAACGTACATTTTCTAGAGAGTCGATTTTCCAAAAAATTATTTAAGACAAGGTCAAGTTGTCATCCAACTGTGCTCTTAAAGCAAATACAGCAACCTTAAATTAGTGACACGAGAACTCTCGATCCTCAGCTTTGAAATATTCGAAGCGATGACCAGAATTCCTCATTGGATGAATTGATATTTAGGAAAGGGTGTAGAGGGGAGCTCCAAGTGAGGATAGATTATCCTTCTAAGTGAGGTTATATAGATGTCGGCGATTTGGTTTCACCTATAAAACTCATTCAACTGAATTAAGACGACCCGAACTCTTGCTTCAACGATCTCATGAGTCATATATATATATATATATATAGTTGACTCAATGTGGTGCAAGTCGGTAGCTAAATTAATACAACAAAAAGGGCTTCTACTTGAAATATCGTCCCCCTCGAGGATATAAATGAGTACCCATGAGGCCCTCACAGTTGCATAATGGGAAGTATTGCTTTGTTACCTGCCTACATGCATATGAGCGGCAGTAGTGGGTCAACCATCATTCATATTTAGTATGAGAGAAATCAGAAATGTATAGACTGAGAAATACAAGTCTACATACTCTACTAGACTATATTAGAATAGACTGGACTCATTATTCCTTAATTATGTCCATTACTGTCTAGTCGAACATACCAAACATGCTACAAGAGCACAAACCATTAATAGCTAATGTTATACATCTGCAAGTGTTGACCAGCCACTAACGAAAAAATAAAAAACAAATACCTACTTGGGCTGTTGATGAAATGGAAGCAAAACACAAATTGGTAACACGAGCAAAATGCAGCCTCCAATCACCTTTCTTCTTGATTTCGTTTTCGAATGATAAAAGTTCTTACTTCCAATGGTTGTGGATACTTCTCTTCAGCAGACACAACAGGGCAGAGCAGTCAGGCAGGCACATTGAGATCAAATTGATCCATACATTCTGTCACTTGTTCTTGTTGATCCTTGAGTCGAAGAAGTTGGTGGACGTTCCCATGATGCTTGATGCACAAAAGGACTATTAGCATCTCCTGGTCGTGCGTAGTTGTGCCCTCCTCCACTCACCTGCATAGTTTCAGTTTAGAAAGAGAATTTTCACAGTGCATTCCAAGATAGGAGGGTAAATGAGATGACAGAAAAGATCAGGAGACTTGAGAATAAATTTTACAAGTAGAAAAAATAGGAGTCCAACCACTTCTTAATCAGCATCTTCACCTCTGCTGGCATTAATTCCCAGAATTGAGGTAAAATTCTTGGATTTACAACCATATCATGCAAATAAAATTAAATGTTAAGTTTTCACTCAACCAATCCCTCCCAGTAACATCAGTGGAAATTTAACAAGTAATGGTGAATATGGCTCTTATAATCATTATTGCCTGAATGTTCTTCTAATTTTTATCTTTTTTTTTTTGGGCTAAATTTTCCCTTGAATTGAGGAGTGGTGCTCCTACAGAGACCCTCCCCTTCCTTTATCAACTAGCTTCAAGAATCCCAAAATCAGAAAACCGCTAAATGACAGGGAACTCTACTTACAGTTTCCAGACATGCTGATATTATTGACATTCCCGGAAGTGCATCAAGCCCACGCTGCATATGATATTAGATATTTACAATTTTGTAAAAGAGATTTTATATCCATGAAAAAAACAATAATAATAAATAAAACTATTAAGGCAAATAACGATATGTAAATAAAATCTACCCGGCTTTCCATTCGCGTCTTATAAATAAACCCTCCACAGCAGAACAGTGTAAATCCGACAATGAATCTGCTCCATGAGATTCCAATAAGCAAACAAGCCACAAGTAATAAAATATAGTAGTGGGATATATATAATACTAATGTTTTCTTGCACACATTGAACATTCTCAACTTATATGGCAAATAATATCAAAAGCATTTGAAATTTGAATGCTTCGCAAAATGACAAGTGATGCCAATGAACTCGTGATTGGACGCTTGGAACACATAAGATAAAAGAATTCAGAGGCATAAATTTGACATACACACAAGATATGATCCCAAATATAGCCCATCCTCTTGTAGATTCTCCACCTTCAATTTGCCTGTATTCTGTACAAGTTACAAATAATTTTCAACACGTTAAGCGGTAATGGCCTTGTACAGGAGCACTTATCAGAAACACAATTCAGGAAGTCAAGGGCTAGTTGATATTATGTGCACAGTTACCATTTAGCTGAGAGGAAGTTACTAGAGATATATTCTAAGACCTGACTCGTTTTCATGCATATTTCATGATAGCAGGATATAAATTGTTGAATTCACATTCCACAAACAGCATTGACTGCTGTTGCAGAATCTTAAACTTATTCAAACAGAACCAGGATGGAAAGACGCACAACTACTACTTTATGTGGTTTTCCTAACTTTAAAAAGATATGATACACCCAAAAGAAAGATTAATGCCCAATCTGGCCCAGATGAGCTACTCCTGAAAGACAGTTTCTGCAGTGGAACGTTGTGTGGCAAGATATAGACTGTGAGGAGAAAAAAAAAAATGCAAGAATACAACTTTTCAGATTTAACATCTGTCTTCACAATATCTTCTCAATACACTGGATCGTGTTAAATTCTAAAATTCCTCGAGTATAAAACAAGATTACATTTGTGTAAGGAAAGAAAAGTACCAAACCAACAAGGACAGTTTGCCATTGAAATAAATCACGTGAGAGGATCATTTCTTATAATACATTTCTGCAAATCTTAGTGGAGGAAACAATTGGAATGGCAGTTTTAGCCAAAGAAGTAAGATTGGAGTGAATAATGAGTTGATCCCAGTGCATCCAAGAAGTGTGGGAAGATTCAGCTATAAAATGTCAGTGGACACAACGATAAATAGTAGACATGGGAGGGACCATCAAGATAGACAAGAAGACCAAACCCAAAACATGAAGAATTGAACAGGGCTTGCGAAGGAAGGTAATTGAGAATTGAGATACAACTGCTTTAGTTAATTTTAGTCTAAGGTGAAGGAAATCAAATTTATAATAAACAAATCAAAATCATAGTTTTGGGCTCAAAGTAATCCAAATATTGTGGTATTAATTTTTAGTGCCTCAAGTCAAGGGAGGAGAATCTTTTGGCATTATTAAAATCAACCAGGAGCATATGATGCTCTTTTAGGTGCATAGGTTGGTGCAAGAGATGAGATAAACAATTTGTGGAAGAGAAACCGAACAATAACCACCTGACACTTACCACAACTCTTTGCAAGGGTAAACTGAATCGGATCATAATTCTCTATCGGAATAGTAAATTCAACTTCATAAAGAATATCATGAGCTTTTTCACCTGCAAAGCGATAAGCAGAAGCTTATAGATAGCAGTCAGTAAGAATAGATAACCACTCTGTTAAAGGATAAATTCTATTGTTAGACATAATTGTTGAAGCTATTTACATCTCCAATCCACAAGTATCGTCGTGGGTGATAAAGTTGTCGGCGGGCTGCCATTTGCTCCCGAGCCTGACAATTTTACCTCCAATCCTTCTTCCGGGGAAATCTGGAAGAGGTGTTAAAAAAAATACTAGTCATACAGAACCAAATCAAACACCCGTGTCTTTCTAGCTCGTACTAACACAAAGGATTTTAAAAAGTAAGAACCTTGATTGTTGGTTTTCGTACTAAACCAGAAAGGGAAGCAATTGCAGTCATATAAAGAGTTAAATGCATTTGCTCAGTTGTGAAGCTGCACCAACAATGAGGAAAAAGTTTATTAAAACTAATTTTGCATACCTTCTAAGCATCAACATAAAGTCAATGTATGTAGCAAAATAGATAGTGATAGATAAGGAATTCATTGGAAAGTGGACAAATATGTTTTCTACCATAAATACAAATTACTCCCTATCGAGCAATAATTGTCCTACACTCCATCTTAGCAAGTCCAGTAAATGAATATCATCTTATCACCCCCCACCCACATCCTAAGGAAGAGACATTTCTTCAATTTTTCAATTAAAGATGAATTTTAACTCAATAAAATAGCTCAGAGTCAACTTATCAGTTATCACGTGTTCCGTTTTCCAAAAATTTTCTACTAAAACTTCTCTTTCATACTTTAAGCTCGTGAGGATGTTCAAGGCATTAATTTTATGTGCAAAAATGTCCTAAATATTGACGTGTCTCCATAAAAGCAAAGAAATAAAGTGACAACTTAAGCTGGCCAGAGGAATGGAAGTTTACTGCAGTAAATAACGAGGCAAGTATAAATACAATGACATCTTGATTAATTACTACTTTACTAGAAGGATGGATTTTTTTTAATAGCCCTTAAATGATTTTTTCAGTTTCTTTTGAGCACAAAATTCTCAGAGAAAAATAAATCTTGTACCTGAATTCATTATAAGCCTTGTCATAACCAATTTGAGTCATGCCATTATAAACCTACAAATTTAAGGGAATCCATCAAATCATCGATTACGCACCCACAAGATGTTAGCAAGGGTAACTAAGGTATTTTACGATTTCCCATGACCGTGGATTGAAGCCGACTGTGAAGCCTTCAAATACTCGTAGACCTGGCTTCTCACATTGCATGGCAAGATCAACAAGGACTCTGGTAAGAAGGTAGAACAGTGGTATAATTTACGAAGTTGAACATATAATCAACTAAATGTTACAGGAATTCTTACATTACATAATTAAGACTTAAGAGGCTTCATTATTATACGGGATAGGAGAAATAACAGAAAGCCTAACTCTAACATGCAAACCTGCACGTGGATTCATATGTTACGTTGCAGATGCATCCACCACCTGAAACCATCAAATAGAAATAATATACTGGGAATAGATACTCATGCCACAAAATGATACAGTCCAAGAAAACAAAATCACAAATAACAAATTCAACACTAATTAGGTCTGGTGCCGCATAAAAAACATATTATAAAGTACACTTACAAGCAAAATTATTAAGTTCACCTATTCAAATATTTAAGATTGGATTAGCTGTACTTATAATGAGGGAGTGAGGGAGAGAGGGAGGGAGAGAGAGAGCCATGATCCCAACTTCAATTTGATAACCACCCCACAAAAATGTATCAGACTTATCATTCTCATTGACTGGTTACGAGGAATAAAACATCACAAATCCCATATTCCAATGCACACAAAACAGACAATTAGGCTATTATATTCAAAATGACAACCATTGGGTATTTGCTAAGCACATATAAATTCGATCCACGCCTAAAAATGAAGCCTCACATACCTTTACATTGCCCATTTGGACAATCTCCACAAATGATATTTACCTGAAAACTCAAAGAAATTAGTTTAATTTTACAAATTATTACTGAAATGTGTGTGTTTGTGTGTTCCATTTTTACTTTTCTCATAACTTAAAGTTTTAATAATATGGTATACATAACATGATAATGTGATCAAGCGTACAAAGTTCTGAATCAATTCTTCCACGTCACTTTTCTAAATGGTTTCAGAATTGAGAGTAAAAGAAAATAAAACAAGTACCCACAAAACTGAGAAGATGCAAAGAAAACGGCTATCGTACAACTTACCTGAGATGTTCGTCCCAATTTATCAAAACTCTCCTCGCATTTCACCAGGTCACCACTAAAGTATTCCTGGACGTGTAAAAAATTATGTAAATAATGTTAGGTTGTGCACATGTCATATAACAAGCTTTGCTGGTAAACCGACTATTACTTTTATAAGACCTTAAGCAATAAATAAATTTTCTCATCATCCCAGTGCCATTGTTAATGCTGGAAACTCAAACTCTCCAGCTTTAGGAAAGATTCAGTACTGCCCCATAACTTTGAATGGGACAGCTTTAAGAAGACTACCATAGCATTCATTTCAGCAAATTAAAAGATGAGTTTTAGATAAAAGGAGAAATATTAAAGCTTTCAGATTTTTGCTTGTAGACACAAAAACATATAATATTCCACGGGTGTGATTATTTACTTATTCATCGGAAAATTTATATGACAAGACCACCAATTCAAGAACTGATCAACTAGAATCCAAAATAAGCATAAAGAGGCAACTTTCATGTTCGAACAAACTAACTTTTAATGCAAAACATCAGATAATTAATAGAAGAACTACAAGATTTGTGTATTTCACTCAACAAAATTGATATATAGGTCATTTATGTAATAAAGAAAACGGAATTTCACTTTCTTCATTTTCTCATCTTTGTTTTTTTGACAAGTAAACAGCATTTTCTAATGTTTTAAACAAGGAGAATCACATATTCTGAAGATGTTAGTACACATTATAGATGAAGGGGAACCATTTCTTCCTTGGCTCTTTGGCTCTGGTACCTTTGGTGGGATTTGGTTGGGTCAAGTGCTCAGCTTAACTTGTTCATTTCTCAGGTAAAGTTGAATGAGCTTTACTGTAGTGGTGCGCATTAGAATGTATATGTAATCAAGAAGCTATTACGGGTGATACAGTTGCAGAAATACTATCTAAACCTATATCTATATTGATGAAACTCCACATTGAATGATTTGGACACTGAATGGCGATTAGAAATTTTTTATGTTCAAGATACTATTCCAGGTGATATAGTTGGCACAGGAATCTTTCAAACCTACATTTTTAAGTGCCAATGTGTTATGTTCATCAATTTTAAGCTCCCTTGAATGATATTTTAACATATTTTCGATTCATGGGCCTTCTATTTGTATTGCTATGGCAATTGCATCTATAATCATGCTCTTATTTAACATGGTAATTTGGAAAATGGTAACCAGCCTGAGGACGTTTTCTTTTTTTCTTATTATGGTTTCACCTTGGGAACGCTTTACTCATCTGATCTCTTAGTGCAAGCCCATTGACCTTGTGGATTTTATCGTTTAAGAAGCCATCATTAATTTCGTTTTGCAAGTGCTCGAATCTGTGATTAGTCGGGCACTCTGTGAATGCATAACAGAACTAGGTATGACTATAATTCTCCCACTTTGTCTCAGCTTAAACATTCTTCGTAGGATCTTGTTTAGGAGCACAAAAGTAATGTGTTTGGTAAGTCACTCGAAGTATTGCTCACTGAATGAATATGTAGCTGTAGAGATACAAGATGCCAAGTGGCACTAGGAAACTAGTAACATAGGCTAATACAGTTGAAACTGTACAAGATAATTAGTAACGTAGTCTAATACATGGAACTATACAACATAATAATCTGATACAATTAGGATTGTACAAGATAACTAGTAACCTAGTCTAATACAATTGCCATTACTTAAATTTACTTACTCTTGATTTAAAGTTGCAGCACAAAATTGTTCACTCAAACTTTTATTATCAGTTATATATTTTTTTGCCGAATATGTGAATTTCCTTGAATTCGTGATCTCTTTTCCAGCATAAAGTTTGAGAAGTGAACACCCAGCCAAATTTCACATATTGGTGCTAAAGATCATATTAACAGAATTTATAATTCACA
Source organism: Fraxinus dipetala (assembly GCA_902829195.1). Classification (NCBI taxonomy): domain Eukaryota; kingdom Viridiplantae; phylum Streptophyta; class Magnoliopsida; order Lamiales; family Oleaceae; genus Fraxinus; species Fraxinus dipetala. Next base: position 8,954 of record CADEPD010063097.1, read on the forward strand.
ATCTGAGCTGGTCAATTTTCCAACACAGGGATAAAATGACGGAACAATGTTTATAACGTATTTCAAACTGTTAATAAGTCAATTCTCAAATCCTTCACATCATTAATGAGGTTTTGGTTTTAATATATTGAATTCAATAGTTCAAGGTTAGGCCTTCATCACCAGACACCAGTTAATCATTTTGGCCACCATCTCTCATTGGAATAATTAGCATATTCTACACCTACATTACTTAATTTTGCTGACAACTAAGAAGTCCATTAGTTGGCTTTTATCTCTTAACCAAATACACAATAAGAGAAATTTTTCAATCCCCTCTGATCTCCTGAGACCATATCCTTCCCTGGCAACCAAAAGTGACCAGTAGAGAGAGTGGGATGGACGAAGATGATAAGAAGATGCACTTACATACAAAGAGAAACAATTTTCAATGGAATGTGAACAATGTGATGGATGGCCCATACTTATCTAGAAGTTTGAAAGGAAATCTCGTATAACTTGCCTACCCCAAACACGTGTCAAGTCTAACTTGTTTTAGCTTATAAAGATAACTTTGATAATTTAAAATAGGCTATCAGACTTACTTGAACAAAGTTGGCATGTCCAGAATTGGCAGCAAAATAATTGAACCTATCAAATCTTCCAAAATCGACATAACCCTATCAGTCCACAATCACATGAAAAACAATTTGCATCACAAATTATCAATGTGAACACCAATAAATTTGAAAGGCGCAGAAAATAGAGGTATGTAAATACATAACCAAGCATGTCCACTTAAGCTAAAATGTTACTAAGAATTGAATTCATGGGTTTGCTCGAAGATTTTCAAATATGAGTCTCTGTTACCTGGCTTGTGAAATTAAAATGTGATTTTTTGCTAGGTTTAGATGTAGAGTTGAGCAAATAATCGCCGCCTTTTCTGTTGTTCCTATGTCAAGTGTAGAGAATCTTTTAAATGACCTGCATTATTCTAGCTCTCACAATCCGACCACTATCATAATTTATTGTCTTACGTTTTTACTGTTATCATTGATCAAGATGGGGAATCTCAATCATTTGTCCTGCAGACTCACCTAAATATCTTGCTTATTTGTGGATTAGTAGAATCAAACGTAAGACAGGTATAATGGCAGGGAAATAGTTCGAAGTAAAACCTTTACTTTCTTCTTCTTCTTCTTCTTCGTTTTTTTTTTTTTTAAATAATATCCCGAATAAAAGATAGACGATTAATTTCATGTTTTTTTTCGTTTAATATTTTTTATTCTTATTTGATTTTACGTTGCTCCCTGTTTAAATTTAATTTTTACATTAAATATTTCTGCGTTTGGCGCAGTAGTCAATCAAAGATTTATTTTTCGGAAGAGATGAGGAGGACAAACATAGACTTATTCAATACGACCTATTCAAGATATGTTATTTGTAAATATTATGCGAAAAATAAGATAAATTTCATAAGGTTAATTCGGGGGGTTGATCAAAAGTTACTTAATACTATATAAGGTTATTGATGCGAAACTTTTTACTAAAATTTTGCAACAATTAACTTTTGTAACGTGCACTCGCACTAGGTCGCACAAGCTTAGTAAAGTGACCACAAGAGACTGAATATTTAGTGACTTTCTCTACGAGAGTTGATCACTTATTTTTACGTATTAGTTCGGTGTAAATTCAAATGAGAAGTGGTGGCCACGTGCTAAAAATATATTAAGGGATATCATATTTGAAATTTGATGAAAATGGAAAGTGAATTTCTAGTGATCCTTTGAGAGTCGCCCTCTTAACTTTTTTTTCCTAATGGCTAAAAATGGGATAAATTTGATGACATGAACTACAGAATCCAGTGAATAATCTCGTGGGTAAAAAGTGTAAGTTGATATTATATGCAAAAATAGCCGTTACCTAGCTTGAATCATAACCTAACGTTGATTTATTGCATATCTAAGGAACGTAAGTATAGTAGAAGAACCAAATACATTAATCCAAAATTTATTATAATCTTGTACGGGACATCATAGCAAATAAAGAAGTGACTTTGGAGTACATTTCTACTCATCATACGGTAGTTCATCTGCTCACTTAATCGATATCTAAACATGTCTTCGTGACTCATGACAAATCTCTGGAATTGCATAGAATTTAAGCCCCTTATTTGACGACTATTATTTAAAAACTTTTTTTCTACGTACTTATTTTCAATCACACAAGAAAATAATCTACACGTAAATCCAATTTTTTTTTTTTTTACTTTGTAATTGCACACTCTCTTGAAAATCATTATTCAAAACATTATTTTGTCCAAATAATGACCATCGAGCTAAATTATGCGTCTTGTGAACTCCTAAAGGTCCATTGATGATCAAATCATTTTGAGTTCATATATAAAGTGTAATCTTCTTCTTCTTTTCGTGATTGTTGATGATTAATTTGTACGAATACATTAAAAGTATATCGAACATGTAGAGAGTAACTCATACACACGAGCAATAACCTTAAAACATTTTGGGATGTGCTAAGATGAGGTAGAATGATCATGCTGTGTATGTGATTCAATCACTTTGATGAATAATCAATATGCGATTACAATGAACGATCGAAATTAATTCTGTTGTTCATTAGACTTGTTTAAACTCTATCAAGTTATCGATTGAGAGTTCATAGAAAAATAAATATAAGGATAACTCAAGTCAGATATCGAGGAATGCGTGAACTATGATATGTCCAGTGTATTAATTTATATGTATGCCCTAAGAAAAGGAACCTCGTAGCATGTGTTTAGCACCAAGTGTGATTTGGCGACTATAGAAGTGAAAGAATGGGTCATTGTGTGAGTCCATTATATGTAAATATCTAACCTCATTTATATATCCTTATGATTTTTAAATGTTTCTCAAAACTTTATTATAGTGTTGCTACTTTAGTGTATTGACATTAATAATGAATGTTTTGGTTTTACGTGATATGTCTAAAAATGAAGCAATTATAAGGTTAAGAGATTTGAGTAGAAAAAATAGGCTATTCTACCTAACACATTTGTGTTTGCCAATTGGACAAATGTATATACAATATAAGTTGTAGAGCAAGTACGTTCTTGGTTAAGAGTTTAGAAGTGCTCGAACTAGATGTTAGGGTATAATGAGAAATGACATTCCTCTTGTAGAGCTACTATACATCTATAACAAGTGTACGATATTGAGTGCTCTGACTGTCTCGTTAATCACATGATCTATTTATCGGTATGAACTCTATGAGTTAGATCTTTAGACAAATTTAAATGACGATATTTCATTTTAAGTCCAGTCTATCATGTGCGAGTAAGAAATGTTGAAAATGAAGGGTGGGTTTACCATACCTATATAACATGGTAATGGGTTACATGGATAAATTATTTTAATTTAAGGAATAACTTCCCATCACCCATAATCAACTTCAACTCCCTTGTCTTCCAAAATATATGATAGTGGAAGGTCGTAAGAAATCATGGAAAAATGTTCAAAATTTATATAGAAAAATGGCACCATATTGAAAAGCTAGAAATCACAATTCTTAGGTATACAATCATCTCTTAAAGGACAATTGGATTGTGAAAAAAAGGAACTCTTTCCATTGTGATCGATTTTGCACCAATAAAGATTACGAGTAGATAAGAAGACAAGTGATTCAATGTAAGTATCTTGAAAATTCTTCAATTTCAAGTAAGTTTCAATATTAGAAGAATGGTAGGTGGATATTTACACATGCGAATGCCAATAATTCACCTTTTGTACTCAGTGAATAAGAGAGACATCTAGGATTCTTCACTTGAGACTACGAAATCTTTTTTTCTGGCACGGCAAACCCGCAGTCCGACGAGCTGCAGCTGCAAGATATTTTGTCCAATACCTTCCTCACCAGCATCAATCTCTTGAATTGATTGTTGGGCCATATACAGGTGTAGATGCCACACACCACCAAGCAAGTAGTAAGTCCTCGGTAAAAAGGCAAACATTATTTGGATCAATGACATGAAATGTTGTTGTAACTGCAGCAAGAAAGATGGCTCCTCCAACGCAGATCAAATGACCAATGCATGCACTTTGGTGAGAGATATCTACATCCAACTCTCAATACACTTGAGCAAAACAATTCAGGCAAGCAACTCTCATTATCATCACATGTTGGAATTTGGGTGTGACCCGAATTCCTTTGTTGAAGTTATTGAAGTAATTGAAGAATTATAATTGAAGTGCACATCATGAAGAATTCAAATTTGGAATGCTATTAAAGTCCTATGTCAAGTTGAAATTCTATTTTGGAAGTCTATTGGGAATTAGAATTCGTATTAGAATTGAATATATTAAATTATGGATTGGGAAGAAAAGTCGCCATTTTTTTGCTAGCCTACCCCTAGCTGGACGTTTGAGCAACACTTTCAAGTTTTTACCCGAGGCTCTGTCGCCCGACTCTCGCTATCCCATCGCTCGACTTTCACCCGACTGTAGCTCGAGCGATAGTAATATTTGGCCCATGCCCGTCTCGCTTTTTAACACATTTTTTGACATTCTACTTCAACTATAACTCATCTGTTCGGGTTTTGAACATCCCCTTATATGTTCCCTATAAATATTAGGCTATTCTTTACAATTTGTAACATGTAAGATTTATGATTACTAGCTTTTAGGATTATTGTAATTTTCTTTCTCCATTATTCTTGGTTAATAAAATTCTTAATTCCTGTGCCATATTATTGTCTTCTTTATTATTTTGTTCTTGATCAAATATTTCATATTGTGTTATATAACTTCAACATTTCAATCCGATGGTTGATTTCACAACAAGTGGTATCAATCATAAGTATGACATTCTGCTTTTGGATCAGAGCACTAGATTTTTGCTATGGCAGGTTAAGATGCGTGCGGTACTTGCACAGTTGGATTTGGATGATGCATTGCTGAGAATTGACAAGATGTCAACAACTTTGACCGCAAAGGATAAATTACGGAAGGATAAAAAGTCAATTTCTCACATTCATCTTCATCTATCAAATTTCATTCTTCAGAACGTTTTGAATGAGAGGTCGGCAACTGCTTTATGGTTAAAGTTGGGACAATTGTGCATGACGAAAAGTCTTACAAGAATATTACATCTAAAGTAGCGGTTACACTCTCATCGCATGGCAGAAGAA
>CADEPD010063101.1:0-15685 GCA_902829195.1 Fraxinus dipetala
TTTTAGGTCAAGAATTCAGCGTTCACGTGAATTGATTAAATAATAAGTTCTACATATTTCACTAACTAAGTTTAGCCTTGCTGTACATCAATATAATTGAGGTGCTTCAAGTGATTGATTTTTAGGGCAAGAATTCAGCGTTCACGTGAATTGATTAAAGAATAAGTTCAACATACATCACTAACAAAGTTTAGCCTTGCTGTACAACAATATAATTGAGGTTCTTCAAGTGATTGATTTTTAGGGCACGAATTCAGTGTTCACGTGAATTGATAAAAGAATAAGTTCAGCATACATCACTAAGAAAGCTATGGAGACAGATCTACTATTTTAATATAGCCTGCAAAGTTTATTCACTAAATACCATATTTTTAATAGAGAGGCTGACGCACCATGACATGCGATGCCACTAGTACTGGATTTTGAACTTCACGTTGAAAAATGAATATTTTACGAGCTTAGCGATATATGCTCATCTTTATTTTTACTGAAATTTGAACATTCCTGGTGGAAAATGAATAATTTATTAGCTTAGAAACTTAATGGGTAGTTTCACAAAAAACAAGGAAAGAAAGAAATGCTTGTTTTCATTCATTAACCAACACTTCTACTGCACAAATGTGTGCAGAAGGTCTATTAGGAACGCTGCAATATGAAGTTTTAGTTTATAATGCTGCAATATGAAGTCTTGGTTTATATGTTATTTTTTCGAATGAACTGCAGGGAAGGACAAAGAATTGCGGCCAGAAGTTAGCCATTTAACAGAAAGAACTGAGTATGAAACAGATCTTGCTGTGGTTTTGAACGCTTGGTATTCTGCAGGTTTTTACACTGGAAAGTAAGTGATACCGATTCTTTTACTTGTTTCTGTCCCGATAGGAAACTAGAAATTTATTTAGAAAAAACTTAGGATCATTACAAGATAGTCAAGAGGATAAGAAAATTATAGCTAGAAAAAACAGGAACATAAGCATACATTTTAGGCTTTACTTGTTAATAGATACTTTATGTCCTTACTCGACAAACATATAGTTAAGCTGTAGGAGTTTAACTTGTAAGATTCTTGTTCTAATAGGATTCCACCTATTATTCATTAATTAATTCAAATCAAACTAGGAGTCTCTAACAATCTTGTGTTTGAGATTGCTTTGGCTACATTTTCAATTAGATTGCATGTGATGATGCTCCTACCTCTACAGTTAATGCTGGAAATTGTAAAACTTAAATAATTGAGAAGCATGAATCTCAAATTTTAAGAACTTGAAAAGCATAGAAAGATGTAGGAAAGCCACCACTACCAACACACCTTCGTCGTCCAGACCCACCTCCATCTATTCTTGCTACGACAGACTACAAAAAGCTGCCATCCTCTGTAGTTGTATTGCTACTCTAGCATATTCTGACCAAAAAACCTACCTCTAACCACAAGCAAACCTAGAAGCTCATTATGAAAGAAATTTGTATCAGAAACTTTGGTACTGCACCATAAGTGAAAATGGGGTTTTTCTTCCCTTTTTTCCAGAAAAATCATCGTGCCTGAGTTGGGGTTTCGCATTGACGCGTACCTCGTCTATTGGTTAAAAAAGGAGGGACTGATGAGATCCCATTAAATATATTATATGAAGTCCTCCCTAGTTTATAGTCTTACTTTAGTAAGAGTAACTAGATTAATTATTCCTACTTAAATTAAATTAGTCTAATCTCTATAAAGGGCACTTAAGCATTGTAATGGTTAAACTGGATTCTTGTATAAAGTGAAATTTCTCCCTCTAAAAATTCTATCTCCCCCTTTTGTCTCTCTAATTCTTCTCCCTTTTCTATCTTCCTCCTCTTCTCTTTCTTCTTCTCTCCCCCTCATCTCCTCGTCTTCTACAAGTTCGTTCTTTGTTCATTGCATCCTGCATCAGGGCCATACCAACCTTACCTCCAAAATTACAAGGAGAGGAGATAGAGAATTATTTAAAGCTATAAATGTGTGAGTACTGCATCATAAGTGAAAAAAGGTATTTGAGGGCGGAGCCATTGTCTTTCTAGATCTGATATTAGAGGGCCTGAAAATACTGTTGAAAAACTTGTCGGCTTGATCTAGTGTTTCTGGCCTAGGACTACTCAGAATCTTGGATTTTTTTCTTCTGATTTTTAATTTTTAGCTCTTCTCGCTAAAATTAAATATGTTAAAACTTGTTATAGTCATTTCAATAGGGATTTTATCCTGTCCAAACAAAGAGGTTTGGAGTGAATGTGGAGCACAAGGTGTTTCTTTAGCTACTAATTTGAATTGTGAAATTGGGCGATGCCTGTTGAAGTAATTAAATTTATCTTGGGATTGATTTGATTAGAGTACATTTTTGGATACCAATATTTCCGAAAGTCATGAAGAGGTTGGATGGGTGAAAAAGGGCATTTTTGTTGCAAGGTTGGAGACTGAAACTGGTGCAGTTGTTGATCTGGAGACTGGAGCATTCCGATTGTTGTCTCTTTTTAAAATTTCGAGGGAAGTGGTTGCCTTTCTAGAATAATTATTCAGAGATTTTTATGTGAAGGAAAAAGACGGACAATGGAACAACGGAGCACCCAGTGCCATGGACTTGAGTTTCAGATCAACTTATTAAGGAGGTTTGGTCTTTGGATATTGGGAATTTGAAAGAGAGATAGGCAAGTGGTTATTGTGATTCCTGTTGGAACAAGTATCCTTTGGCATGAACTACTGATGTGGAAATATGGCGATCGAGGGGAACAGAAAAGAAGCGAGTACAGTTTCAGGTAACTGTCTTGGGAACATAATTCTCATATTAGGTTTGGTCTTTGGATATTGGGAATTTGAAAGAGAAATAGGCAAGTGGTTATTGTGATTCCTGTTGGAACAAGTATCCATTGGCATGAACTACTGATGTGGAAATATGGGTTGCATAGCGATCCAGGGGAACAGAAAAGAAGCGAGTACAGTTTCAGGTAACTGTCTTGGGAACACAATTCTCATATTAATTTATTCCTTGTGCAAGATATGAGGTTGGTGGGGAGATCATATTTTGCTACTCGGTTCTCTCTGCTATTTCAGCATACTTCAATTGCAAGAGATTATATTTCCTCATTTTTTCTTTTAATGGATGTTTTAGTTTTCATCAGAATTTTAATGACGAGTCAGAGGAATTTGCTCTCTTGCTTGACAAATTAGAGGGCTCCAAATTCGGGTAGATAGTGAGGGTGAGATGGTCTGGGTTCTAAACATTTCCTGTCTTCTTTTTTAACAAATAATTTTCTGTCATTCCTGTCAAATTTGTCCTCTTCCTCTTAATTTTACTTGGAAATTGACCATCCTCACTGAAATTAATTTTTTTTTTTTTTTACTCCATTAGTGGTTCGTGGTAAGTTAAAGGCCGCTGACATGATCCAAAAGGAGCCACCATTCTTCCTTTTGCTTTCTTTTTAATGTGTTTTATGTTATATTGATGCTGAGTTGATTAATCCTTACTTTATTGCATTGCGAGTTGGCCTCGAGACATTGGAGCCATTCGTTATTGGAAGTTGTCTTGACGTCTCAGTATTGTGGTGGTTTTGTTTCGTCTATAAAAAGCTAAATTTATTTGAAGTTTTCAGTTTTGGCATCTTTTGGGTTTTGTGGCTAGGAAGGAATGCTAGAACATTTTAGGGAGTGGCTATGGACTTTGAGCATGTGTCGCTTAGGATTGTAGGGACTTCCAACTTATATAGAGTTTCAGTGTGTTACATTTACCTGGTAGTGAACTTGTGTAATGTAGTGTAGTTTTCTGCACTTGTTTCGAGTAACTACTGGACATCTTGTCCTCTTATTTCGTACTTTTTATACTTTTCAGTAAAAGTTGGGAGACAAATCCAAATCTTGTAACCTAATAAGCAAATCTCTGATGAATGCCACAGCTCAAAGTAGAGATATTTCTCAAGTGAATGCATGGGCTTGATGCTCTTTGATTCAACTGATAATTAAATTTTAAACTTTTCAACCATTTCATATAATAGAATATATACTGAATTTGGTTTGTGATCTAGGTACCTATCAGAGCAATCCTTGGGAAAGAAAAGACAGCCCTAAGGGGCCTTCAGTGTCAAGTAGCGAAGCATTTTGGTGCGATTACTGAGAATGAGGAAATTCTTTCACGCGGTACATGTACAATGAATAGCAGATCTTTTGGCAAATTATGGTTGACTGAAGGAATACTCAAGAAACAAATTTAGCTTGTTTGGTGTGGATTAAAATCAGATTTTTGGTAGATTTTGATAAGAGTTGATGAAATGTGTAGTTGAAAAGTTGTGGATCCTATGATATATGTTGTTAAAATTAATTATTGACATTGACATTGATTTAGATTAAAATATAAATTTTAATTTTCATCAAACAAAGATTTAGAATTGCAGTTCTTAACGAGATGTGATTATATATAAATGCTTTTCATATCTTCGAAATTTTCTTGTTCTCTTCAAAAAATTATCATATTTTTGATGGCTTGTGATGAAAAGCAATGACACACTTGTAACAATAGCAACGATTGTGCTAAGGTATACTGGATGATCCATGTTCGAGTATAATTTAACATGAAGTTCATGATATTTATCAGGCATCTATTAACCACTATTTTCTTCGTTTTCTCCTTGAGAGCATGTGTGATTGCATGAATTATTAATCTCGCCATACTTAAAAGAGTCGTTCTACTCATTATTCGATATACTTTTATGATTATCTGAAATAAATGAAGAATCCACTTTTTGTAACATGGAGAACCCGATATTTTTAATTAGCATTCTAAAAAGCGTGAAGCAAGTTTAAGCATAAAAAACATAATTAGACGGCACAATGAGCACCAAGGTTTGAATTCAAGTGATTGAGAATTCAAGTGATTGAGGAGTTTCAAGTGCAGATTTAATGCATTTTTTCTTGATTTCACTAGGATTAATCGAACCAATAAACGGTTTATTCAATATACCTTTTGAGGTGCCATTTAATGGATAGAGCTCAAAACGATTTTTTCTTCAAGGCTTGTATTATGTGGAATAAACTTCTACAAATCAAGTCTGTCGAGCACGAAAAGCCTAATGCCAATTAGACTGTACTCCTTTCTTTATTTCACCTTTTGTGCGTGATGACTTTTCTTAATGGAAGTTTCTCTTCGATTGACAAAAAAAAAGGCCAATTAGGTTTGATAACCAATCGAAAAGCATGAGCATACACACCTCATTTGCAGAAAAAAAAAATGTTTATAATTGAGATTTTTCTGCTCTGTCAAGAATTTGTGTCAAGAAGGTGACTACATCGAACACGAGAGGGATGGCATGTAAAAAGTACTTCACACCTTAAGTGTTGCTGCCGCTTCCCTGATTTGCTCAATTGTGAAAATGCCAAAGTAGTCGTCGTCGATGACAGCATTTACCACAGCAAAGGCAACATCGTCAACGCTAACCGGTGGGGCTAAAAGTAAATCGGAAGCAGGCAGAGAGTTCAAAGGTTTGGTAAAATTTTCTGTAGCAAGCAGAAACTTCTCAAGCGGTTCCCCTATCAAATCCAGAGGGATCTCAAATCCATCCACTTTCCTCTTCCCATATATAAACCCTGGTCTGAAAACCACACCTGTTGAAGTTGAAACACGAAAACCATGAATATCAGAAAGATACGAGAACTAAAGGACTCTTTCACTATATCTTTTGAGTGCATTGCAAACTGATTTTGCAGCTTAACAAGTGATTAACCACAATTATTTAATCACGCGAGATTATGTTCTTTGTAGAGTGGCATTTCCCAGTCTCTCCACTCATTTGACCCAGAAATTCTCTATTTGCATTCTACTTATTTGCATTTCCACATTTTTTACTCCAGCACATTATATGACAACGATTTGAACATTTAAATATAGAATGCTATACTTAGATTTATCTCTAGTATGAATTCTACACATAGATCTATAGTATGCTATACTAGCATGATTTTGTGAGAAATGATTTGATCATGAGTTTTGTGACAGGAATGAGCAAGGGACGATGATTTTCTCATATGAGGATGATGGGTATGAAAGCTCCAGAATTTTCACGATATTATGCATGAGCATGCAGTCTTTACTTGTAAAGCCTTTACCTCATTTAGTTCTAGAACAATAGGTTTGTTTTGCATGTGGGACCACAGCTTCTGAGGAACCTGGAATGCAGTGTACATGGATGATGAATAGTGAACATTCCTACTTAGGTTATGGTTTCATGATGTATAGTCAGTACATTTTATGTTATGCAAGTGTTTCTATACTCTGAGAGAGAGAGAGAGAGAGAGAGAGAGAGAGAGAGAGAGAGCGAGCGAGCCTCAGCTAGTTTTTCATTTCAATTTTTGTACTTAATGACACATACAGAGACAAAAATTGGGAAACCTTACTCCGATCCTCTAATGGTTGTAGGTAATATTTTTTATTATTTAAAACACTCGTAGCATAGCAATATTGATCCAAAGCTACGCATTTATCCATATCAGTTGCACATCTGAAATGAATGGGCTTACCATCAGACAAATCATAAAACAGTTATGGTGTGATAGTCCAATTTGGGGACGTACATTAGAGGGATTAGATTCAAAGGATATTTTCAATCCAGATTGAAGAATGGGAATTATATGCAAAATTAATTGAACTGTGGATGAGAGTTTATGATGTGACTTTGGATGGATCTACTCAAGTAAAATATTAACATTGATTTAAGAAAGAGAATGGTGACATTCCAAGCAGTCAACAAAGAGCCATTCACATTCGTGGAGTCGTCCAAGGCTCGTGATTTCCAATGAGAAAGCTAGAAGGCTACTGCACATAGGATGCATTGTGTATTTGGTCAATGCCGTAGACATCGAGATTGAATATAAATTGGCAACCATAATGCTTTGGTGGTTCATCTTTTTCTAGAGGTACTTCCTGAGGATGTATGAGAATTCCCACCAGATAGGGACCTTGCATATTCTAAAAGGAAAAATGCAAATTTTGATGAGGTTGTGTATGAAATTGAGATTTTAATTGGAATATCTCATAATTTGGATTGTTAAATGACATGGTTATTGTCTTGAACCTGTTAATTAAGGGGTATCAATACTTATGCATTGGTATTGATACTTGTGCTTAAAGAACTTAAGCGTTTATATTCAGACCTAGGTATTGATACACGGGTTTGAAAAGCACAAGCAGGGGCTAATGTACGTGGTTTTCTCATCTTAATGCATACTAAATTGCATCATATCTAGGTGTCGGCACCAAAACATTTTACATCCCCAAAGTATTGGTTTCAGCCTGATGATTTGGGTATCAGTTGTTCAATTGTTCTCATTTATGAGATATAAGGTCATTAAACTAGTGTTTAATATATGAGGATCATTTCATGGGAGCCATGTCATATGTGCAATATTTTGAGGACTATCAAGTTACATCAATGAGATACATCAGTGTGAAGCTAGAGATATGTAGGCGTGACATGTCAGGGTACATTTTGAGTTCAGGGACTATATTTTGATACAATGTTTTGAGCTGTGTATTGTGTAAAAAACTTGCGGCAATGTATATTATCTCTCTTTTGTGCTAATGTAATTTCACGTTCACTAGTTGTTTTCGTTCCTTGTTCTAACTCGTATGGAGTTATGAGTAGCACATGTCCTCTTTTCATCAACAATAAAACTTTGCAATCATTGATCATTGTAGTTATGTTTTATGACTTTCTTGGAGTTGTAAATGTTTAACTCAATACCCAGGAGGAAAATAATTTAGTTATCCTGAATTATTTCCCTCAAGTTTTCTGTAGTGGATGCCCATCCTCTTCCTCTCACTTCTAAAAATTGATAACACAATTTGTGGGCTCATCTCTCTTCCTCACTTTGAGATACTTGTTCCCCTCTTACTTTCGATATACGAACCCCACAAAATCAACTGCAATTATAATAAACCACTTCCTGTACCCACTAATAGTTACCTTCCAGCATGTTATCAACGGATTTGAGTAGAATTGACAGTAAACGCTAGAAATAAAAAGGCACCTGACATTGGATATTTGGATAGAACCTCAGATTCCGCTTTCCTCTTTCCGGTGAAGTAACCCGATGTAAGTAGAAAAGATGGAAGGTTATAATCATGAACTGATATCAATATAAATTTTGGAATGCCTGCAGAGAAATGAAAAAGAAATACATGATACAAGTCATGACAAATGATGTAATCAGACATTTCTATCCAGTAAACTGTAAATAATGCAAAGTAAAATTGAATAAAATTTTTAAACAGGCAATACAAATAGAAATTCATTCCAAATAGGCACTCCTAAGTTTATAATGGACGATGTCTCACCAAATTCTTTAGCAGCATTTACTGCCACAACATTAGCCTCGCCATTAATCCTTTGCATCTGTTCCTCACTGCCAAAACCTCCAAGTGTTGAAACAACTGCAGTAGCCCCGTTAAGCACTTCCTCCCAGTTTGCATAGAAAACATCTCCTGCAAGGTCCAAGGATTAATCAAACAATATCTGTGCAAGGTAAACATCCACAATGAATTAAATACAGAAAACTGAAACAATTCATCATAATTTTTAAGTTGGTTATTTCTTTGTCCCAGAATTCTATGCTCTAGAAATAAAAAGCCAAAAAGTGTTGCATGTCAATTAAACAGGGTATGTTTGATTGTGCAAAATTTTCCATGGAAAATGGAAAACAATTCCAACTTCCACTTTTGCATTGTTTGATGGCAATAAATTTCCTTGGAAATGGTTTTCTTGGTTTCCCTCACAAGCACAATTTCCATGGTTTTGTTTGGTGGGAAAACATTTTCCAGGTTACCCTTTTTGATAATTGGAAAAAATTCTAGACACAATAGTAAAAAAAATTAGACAATTTCCATGAAAAACGAAGTCAAACGGACACTAAACTTTCAACATTTTCTTGGTGGAAAATTATACCAATCAAAAACAATTAATTACATCCCAGTAAAACAAATTCTAAGCAATTCAATTCCCTATAATTCATTTTCTTTCCAACCAAATTCCACTTTTGCAATCAAACGGACCCTAAGTGATTCTTTCTTCGGTCAATGATAGTCTCCGTTACCAACTTCAATTCTGATTTTGCAATAGCACGGCATAATTAAAAATTCCAATTATGTAGAAAATCATACTGTATTAGTACCAGTGGAGAATTTAACACATCTAGCATAGAAAAGTGTTTTTTAATTGTAATTCACCTGAGATCAGAAGTGAAGCAGGTTAGTTATTTTTCTCTCTTTAGGCATCTTCCCATGTTTTGGTTGATGATTCATTTGATGAAAGATTAAGATTCATTTTTCTTAAGACTAAAGAACCTATATCCGGGCTGTGAGCATCTCTTTTGATATTAACTAATATTTGATTTGAGGATTAGACAATTATGACGGCTTCTTCTCTCTGTTTCCTCCCTATTCTCTATTCTTTGTTTATAATGCTTGTTTTTCTCCCAATTTAAAACATAGGAAGCCTGGAGAACCAGTTGAATTTTTGCTTGAAGCATACAGTATATGACTCATGGCCTCCTTGCTGCATTACCTTTTTGACCAATGTCCAGTCAATCATAAATTATTTCCATCAAGCTCAGATCTTAATTCCAACTCATACGCTTGTATTTTAAAGCCTCCCAAAATTGTCATAACGTTCATAATATATACTCAAAGAAGGCCAGAACGTTTTAGTATGAGCTCATGCAAGGCCATCTCAACATGTAGCTGACCAGAAACCTTTTTTCATCTGTTCGAGACAAAGATTTAAAAAGAATTCTTCCAGGTAAGGTAATATCAACAGGGAAGAATAATCTGATCACTGATGATGTTGATTCCAATCTTTCTGTTGGCAGAAATTGACTCTTCCCAGGAATCTGGTGGAAATATGAAAAAGATGGAATTGGTCACTACAATTTTTTAGTTTTTGGTGATTTTATTATATAACATCTAATTTACATTTTTGGGTTTAGGAATTCTGGACACCTTGCTTCTAGTGATGTGAAGCCCATGCCTTGGCTAAAAAAGAACCTGTCTAGCCTAAATCCACCCGCACTCTGATGCATACATGGGGAATATCAATTGAGTCATGTGGTGATCTTCTAAAGAAAGAACGACAATCTAATTAAAAAGGTGGAACATTATTGGAAAAGAAGACAGGCTATGTACTAATCCACTGGTATAAACAAACGTCCTCAGTGTCACTTCAAATAAATCAACTGATTCCACATTTCCACATTTCAATCATTCAATATATACCTGCATTTGTCTCTCTTAGAACACTTACAAAGTTAACTACAACTATTTTTTAAAGAATCTCGAGTTTTCAGTAAATCATAAAGTTGCTAGATAATCAAGAGTATTTGGCATCAGATATACTGATTTATTCAGCTACTATCAGTCATACATGTATGAATAATTATTGGTTTTGAACAACGAGTTAGATGCAAATAAATGGATGCTTATTGACAAATTTTTAGTGTATTTTAAGTAGTGAGAGACTGAGAGTTACCGTAAACAGAAAAATGGAGAAAAAAACATTCTGCTTCCTATGGTCCATAAATAACTCAAATGGTCTGTGGGATAGATGGTTTCAACATACTTGACAATATTAAGAAAGAGAAAAAAAGCTGGAATATTGTCTACCGTCCAATCCTATTCGTTCCAACGTCCCAAAATAGTTTCTTTAAAGATATATCAGTGTAAACCTATTTAAGGTAGAAATAGAGAAATGAACCTGCCTGTCACCCACATGACCTGATCTACCCATGAACCTGTGTATGAAGGACGCCCTGACCTATAAACATTCATTAGAACTTAGAATCAACAACTTCATACAACGAGAGATAAGGCAGGAATTAGAAGTATGCGACAATGAATCAATTAACAGAATTCCTTTTAAAAAAAATTTAGCCTGATAACAAAATTAAGACTTTACTGATATAAGAAATTGAAATCAAATGGTCAGGTTCTTCAAGAGATGCTTGCACCTGCTAAGACTAATGACCTCAATACCCTTTGATACGGCAGCCTTGCATATTGCAGAACCGACAAAACCGCTGCCTCCTAATACTACAATCTGGCAATGGATATGTGTAAGTGACATCTACTTTCAAAAGCTACCAGAGTTGCATCTTAAATATAAAAGAACACAAAATCGAAATATATCTCCGGGCCATACTCGCTCAGTCTTAACATCAGCCACCACATCAATTGTCCCGACATTGACATCCTTTTTTATGCCAGCTTCTGCATAACTGCATTTAACACCAGCCATGCACGAGCTACAAGATGGAAAAAGACATGAAGTCACGAAAAAATCATTGTCAACAATCAAATGCTAGATGATGACATGGCACAATTACACCTGTTCTCTCAGTTATGCTCTTAAAAGTTATAGGTACAATAAAATTTTTAGTAGATCAAAAGGATTTCATACAAGTTAAAAGACTTATTTCTGATTAACTCGGAGATGGTCTACATGTATCCCTTTTTCCTGAAAAGGGGCACAAACAGTTCAAGGAGGAGCATATTAACTGTTAGACTCTGATTTCATTTATTTTCTAATTCTACTTATGCAAATGCATTTCTCTACCATCTCCAGTTGCTATCTACCAGGATAGGAGATAAGTTGTTACAAAGCAAATTGTGATTCCACAAGTATAAAATTCCATTATGTAAGCTCTTCCACAAGGGTTTAACTTTTGAAGGGAAGTGAAGGCACCTCTGGCATTACAATGCAACTAGTACGTCAACATAAGACGAAACCCAATAATAATCAAGCAAAAAGACCAGCCACATAGATAGTCTAACTCCCCTCCCTTGTAATCAGGAGCATAAATTTCCCCAAAACCAATATCCATAATATATAAGTGGGACAGATAAATGTGTAAACTTATTTCAAAACTGGGTAAATCATAGAGGTTTCAGAAATGGATATTATCCTTTATACATCAGAAGAAAGCTAAATTTTCCTATGTTAAATCCCTTATCTTCCTTATTTCCAACTTCCAAATCAAAGAACGAAAGCAAGCGCAGAAACAAACATTTCTTTGGCACGCCCCTTTCTCTTCTATCATTTACCTTGAAGAAATTATCAAGTTAAAACATGAAATCAAACACGTACAATAGAGAAAATGAATAGCTAACCGAGTGTGAAACAGTTGAGGAAAATTCGAAGCACGAAATGGAGAAAACAACACTCTGCCGCTTTGTGATGGGACAATGGACAGAGCAGCCACACAAGAGAGTGACTTCATCTCTCTCTCTGCTACTGATCTTACTGTGTCAAATCGGAAACCTGAAGATGACCCAGTTGTGTGGGCGTGCAATGGGAAAGGAATGGGAGCAAACAATTACCAGATTTCTGGTAGAAATCCCATAAGCGTGTTGGCACGTAACCAAGAATTGATTTTTTCTTTTTCTTTCTTGAATTTTCAGTTTTTTTTTTTTTTCCTGGACGAAAATAATAATGAAGAATTTTAGTGATTGTGGTTATATTTCCACTTCTGTTTTACATATAGGCTATAGCACATTTAATAACAAAGAAGTAAATTATTAAAATCAAAGAATAACGATTAATCACTCACAGCAAGCACGTTTGGTCCACAAACTTTGTGCTGAGTTACGTCAAGCGTAATTTAAAATTTATTCTTATTGCCTCTTCAGATAAAAATTACTTATTAAATCTTTATATTCAAACTCGTCTAATAAATCTTTTTAATAAATAATACAACTAAGAGCGCGTTTAATGGTGAGCATTGAGAAAATAAAAATTCTAGGCAATTCGATTGTTTAGAATTTATTTGTATGAAAATTATTAAATAAATGTGAATATTTGGAAGTCAATAGACGCTCTAACATTTTACTGTAATATTTTATATTCGCGTTTTAAAAAAAAATATAGAAATGTCATATAAGAGGAAATATTTAATTCTAGAAGTTATTAAATAAATTAGGAACAATAACCAAATAGAATAAATATATAATGTCATTATAGTAAACTGTATTAAAATGAATTAATAATGGAGATTCGAAATCTTAGTGCGTGTTTAAATCAATCTTATAGAAACATTCTTAACTGCTCACTAATTAGTAAATTAGATAATTAGTCATAGAAATTCGTATTCAAAACTTGATTATTTGAATAGGGTTAAAAGTAATAATACTAAATTAAATACACGATTTCCATGGGACGATGTCTTATTCTTCATTATATTACTTATCTATCCTATCGTACTTGAATATTATCTTACAACATCATACGAGGCGTCTAAGAGTAAGATGCATGTATATTATCATGTAGGAGGTCAATCAACCACTCTACCATCGAGCCTATCGAATAACTCTCAAACCTGATCGACCAAGTAATAGCCCATGCCATGTTCATTGTCTCTAAAGCCCCATATGCTAATTTAAGCATAACGATAAGATATGTCCCAGTTGTTGTGATTTTCAGGATGAAGGTGATCATCTTCCAAAACTCTCCGCATGAAAGACTTGTGGACACAAACCATCCTCCAATAAATACTACCCAAAAGTATCACGTAGGTCTAATTCACTTTATATGTATCATTTACTTGCACGCATCTCCATCCTCTACATGTATCATCTTCTTTGATTTAGGCTTACTCTCATGAAGGTAAAAAGATGAAGAAAATCGCAACCTCATTTTTGCTAATATCTCGGCTTTAGAAGTAGGTTTCAGCCACCATGCTTCTCTACCGAATTCGAGTAGTTATGTCGAATTAGTTTCATTCGAGTAGTTGTGTGGAAAATTGTGAAATAAAATTATGGTGAGACCATGATCTAGGAATGGAAGTTTAAGGCTTTGCAAACTCGGATGGCAGCAATGATGACTTTGCTTCAGAATTAGATCTAAAGATCACGGGGAACAACAGCACCAGCCCTATAAGTTGCTTCGTCGTTGCACAAATTCAAAAACTAGAAATTATGAGAAACTCAAAAATGCTCGTCGAAATGATAACCCAAATGATAGGGGACAAATGAATTGTTAAAAAATTGTGATAAATATATAGATGCAAAAAAGGTTTTTCAAGTAATTAAAAGGACATAGAATGCCAAAATCCTATAAATGAAAGTCTTATGATGAGCAAAGATCAAGAAATGATAAAGAAAACCAAAGATCAACCACCATGATGGAAGTCAATCGATAGGACAAAAAAATGATGATTCATCCATGCCAACGTTTTCTGTATGATGGGTGGTATATCCTGTAGAGGATGAGGCCTTGAATGGCAGAAGTGCTGGTGCATAGACAAGGATAAGATACTGCGTAGCAGAGTAACTGATGCATAAACAAGGATAGGTCTTGCATGACGAAAGCACTGATATATAGGAGAGGATGATGCCTTGCACAACAAAAACACTAATGCATAGGCAAGGATAAGGTTTTGCATGGCAAAGATGTTGATCCATAGACAAGGATGAGACCTTGCATGATGGAAACCTTGATACATAAGCAAGGATGAGATCTTCCATAGCTGAGGCACTGATGCATAGGTAATGATGAGGTCTTGCATGGCTGAGATGTTGATGCATAGGCACGGATGAGACCTTGCGTGGTGGAAGTGCTCATGTATAGGTAAGGGTGAGCTCTTGCATGGCAGAAGTGCTTATGCATAGGCAATGATGAGGTCTTAAATAGTGGAATCATTGATGCATAAACAAGGATGAGGCCTTGCGTGGTGGAAGAGTTAATGCATAGGCAAGAATGAAAGCCTTCCATAATGGAAGCTTTGATGCGTATGCGAGGATGAGGTCTTATATGACAGAAGTATTGTTGCGAGTCAGGATGAAATCTTGCATAGCGGAGGAGCTGATGCATAAACAAGGATGATACCTTCTAGAATAGGTTTCGATCAACTAAAGCTTGTCCTTTCTCTAGGAGAAGCTCAAATCACCCAAAGAAGTGAATAACACTTAGTGTCTGTTTGAATGCAATAGTAGAATTTGAATGGAAAGAAAATGAATTTCGAAAAATTGAATTGCCTAGAATTATTTTCCTGAAAATTGTCAATTAATTATATTTGATTAATATAATTTTTCACATGGAAAATGTTGAAATTTTAGATATTTTAATATTCGTTTGACTTTATTTTACATAAAAATTGTCTATTAAATGGATAGAGTTTTGATATAAGATGGTGTTAATAATTCTTCACGATGGTCATTGAGGTGAGTGCTACTTGATATGCACCCCATGTAGAGCACCACACCACAGGCCGCCTACCACCATAAGGTTCTCTATGTTCAGATATGCCGTCTACCACCATGAGGACGTCGACCCCCATGGGCCACCTACCACCACAAGGCTCTCTACGTTCACATATGTCGTCTACCACCATGAGGACGTCGACCCCCATGGGTTCGTCTACCACCATGAGACCATTGACCCCCATGACCGCCACCACCACAAGGCACTCTACATTCTTATGATAGACCACCTACCACCATGGGATATTCTACGTTCTCATGATAGATCGCGTACCATCATGAGGTGTTCTACGTTCTCATTATAGACCACCACCACCATGGAGTGCTCTACATTCTCATGATAGACCACCTACCACCATGGGGTGCTCTACGTTCTCATGATAGACTGCCTACCACCATGGGGTGCTCTACGTTCTCATGATAGACCACCACCACCATGGGGTGCTCTA
>CADEPD010063169.1:0-11614 GCA_902829195.1 Fraxinus dipetala
CCTTTTTTTTTTTCATCAGCCTCATCTGCTCCTTTATTCATGTAAGGCAGCCACCCGCATGTTTTTTTCTCCTCTTCATTCATGAAGACTTGTGATTCTGCAGTTTAAATGATGCTTCATGCACTCGATCTCTTCCTTCTTGTATCGTATAAAAGCTTTTTTTTTTTTCCTTCAAATTTGAAATTTTATCAAATTGCCCCCATTTCTTTTGAGGCTGCCACTTATTGCATCTTCATGATGCTGTATCGTCATTGCTACAAATAAGCTGGTAAAAATGCCTTTCCTATATGATTCTTTGTTACACGGTTATTCATAGATATGCATTAAATATGACCCTCTTATACTCAGGAAAAAAATTGCCAAAATGTTTGATGTCACAGACATGGTGTTTCTTTTAGAAATGGAGAATTGATGTTTTTTGGATGGAATAAATAATAGACAACAAGTAGAAGACCAATTATCAAATAAAAATGGATAATTACAGTCATCTTTTCGTTATTATTATTTCTAAAAGGAGGTGTTATGAAATTATATGGTGTTATGAAATTATATCTGTTTGTTAGTAATTTATAGAAGAACAACATTTAATACATTCTGAATGGTAAGCACATGGTTTTATGGAAATGAATTTAGTTGCACTTATTTTCTGGATGAATAAGAACTTCATGAAACATATGATTCAGCTTCTATGCAATAATGAGTGTATACTATCTATCTGTCTCTTAACTTTCTCACTGGGATCATGCATATTTAAATCATTATTACTCTTAAAAAGTCTTTGTAATTTCCTACTCAATATCACTCTGTTGTTATAAATCAATTGACGAATGGAACAAGCCTGGAACTTTGTTAACTTACAAGCTGCTTTGACTTCGCTTGGTGATGAAAAGATCACTTGATAAGATGGAGGATACTGCCCTTCGGAAAACTCAAAATGTCTGGCTGATAAAGAGGAGTATTAATATATGCCTAACTGACTTGATGATTTAGAGGACATTGCAACTTTCTTTTTTCTAGTTGCACAATTTCCTTTTTCAAGGAAAGAGCTAGTTTCCTTTTGCTTTAAAGATTCTCATTTGGAAAGACTTTGAGGTCATTTATATTAGTTATTCTACTTCATGAAGGTGGGAGCAGAACTTTTTGTTCCCTTACTTTTGGCCTTACTAGATGTAGCCCTATGCATGCATCAAATTGGAATTTTGGACATAAATTTTACAGTTCTTAAGAAAAGAATCATCGTATAGGATACCACTTTATATTGCTATGATCACCAATTTAAGTCCATGTATATGTTGAGTTGAGAAACCCATGCTGCCTGAACAGTGGATGCTAACAAAGTGTCCGTTTGGTCCCCATTAATTCACATTTTGCATTTGCAGTTTCAAAATAAGTGGGCCCTCTGTGTTTGAATAAAGTGTGAATTGGTGACCAAAATCGGGGTGATTTTGACTTCTGCATCCACCTTATATGTCCAAAAAAGTTATTGATTTCCAATTTTACCCCTTCATTACATTTTTCCACATGGCAATTCCTTTAAGTTGGTGTGGGGGTAGTAATGTAATTTTGACTTGTAAAAGGAGGGTAACAGCGTCCCCATGCTTCCAACGGCAAAGTTGATATTTATCTGTGTCTGACGAAGTTGTTCTACATTTACAATTTTTTAATGGTTATGTTCCTGTAGCAAAGTGTAGAAAGGCTGAATAATCTCATTAAATTGAGATTCAGAGGTAAAGTCTCCACTCAAGCAAGTTTCTTGAAAGGTCCTAGTACATGATTTTATCTCATGTAAGGTTATTTTTTACTGTTCACATTCTGGGTTGTCTCTTCTGGACTTGCAGTGTCATCACCAAATGAGTATGTTGATTCAAAACATGGGAATCTGGTAGATAAAATCTTCCTTGTCATTTCACTGTAAGAAATATGCGATCTTGCCTTGGCAGTTAAGTGGGAACAATCAAGGAGAGATAGTAGTATCTTTTAAAAATGAAGGTGCGAGGTTTTCGAAAAATATAAACAAAAGAAAAAACCTAAGGTGCGAGACCGCCTTTTGAGTATTGATATAATATAATTTGATTGATTAAATGATGTATACAAGATAAAAAATACTGGCGAAGAGAACACTAGATGCAAAATGCAGCTTGCCTCTTAGGGTGGTGTTCATTCCCTACTATAAAGGTGCAAGAATCTAAGTGTGGAGCCCCTTCTATTATTACGAAAAATGTCTTTAATCAGGTATGTTGAAGTTCAGTTTTGAATCCATGGACCGTGCCATCAGCTCTGTAATCGCTGTCATCATCCATGTGTCATGACTACAAGTCTACAACTTTGATTCTAGTGAGTGAAATCATGCTAACAGAAAATTTGTCCTGAAAATGCACATTCTTATGCGTACTTCACCATGCCTCAAACTGCAATTTAGTGCTCGTATTTAGTTATTTCATGTGTTAAATGGACCGGATATGGAATCTTGTCAAATTCGCTATGTCATTGAATGGCCTCCCATTTTGATGTTTCTCTGGCATGAGAGGGTTGAGACGGAGACTTTCTTTCTCATATATTCCTAAGCTTTTTTGGGAAGAACTGGTATTGGAAATTGAAAGAAAGAAAGCTGAAGACTTGTGGAGTCACTGAGAGGGTTTTAGTGGCTGCAAGACATGAAGTTGATATTAACCATTTATTCCTAAGCTTGTTGTGGAAGCACTGGTACTAGAAATACAAAAAATGGAAAGAAAAAAAAAACTGAAGCCTTATGGGGTCACTCAGAGGGTCTTAGTGGCTGCAAGAGATGAAGTTGATACTAACCTGGCTAAACACAAGTGCAAGGATGAAGAAACTTGGGCAACTTAACAAGGCAATGCCTCTCTACTTGAGGAGCACTCTCCTTCAGTGATGCTTGTCTAACGATAATGTATAACTGTAAGGTAATAGAATATTGACTACTACCCGACTGACAAACTGTGATGGATGCTATATGACAATGCATAATTGCTTCTTAGTTGGGTTCGGTCCTGACACTGGTGAGAAGGCCTAAGCTTGAAACTTTATTCTATTTTATCGATTTAATCTTGCTCATATTTGATTGTGTAAAGGAATAGTATAAGAATGCAGTACAGTTTCCCGTATTGATACTAACTGCCCCAGAAGTGTATTGGGCAAAAAGGTATTATTATCAGCAATATGCCTTTGCATGAATAGCATTTTTACAAGTCTTTTTCTTATTGAAGATTCTATATTTTATGAACATGCTATATATTCACAACTTTTTATAATGAATTACCGTGCAAATTTGGTTCATTTGTTACCAAAATATATGAAGTAAGGATTTATACTATGATCCTTAATGTTTGTGTTGGAAAGTAAAGCATTTATGTTTGTTCCCGTGCTAGCATAATGTAATTTGTTTCTGTTGAGTGTTGTGGCTTAGTATGAGGTTATCATAATTTTTTATTTTCAGTTAATTGCAGTGGGTTATGCTATCATGACTACAAGATCATTAGACTTGAACTGGAAAATGAGAGCATTGCGAGTCTTGCCTATGTTTCTTCTGCCAGCATTATCTTTCATTTCTTATTCAGCAGTAGGAAGCTTCACAAGAATGTGTAAGTATTCCAGCCAGTCTATTTCTACACTTGTAATGAACCTCATTAGTGAGTTTTAATGTGTAAGCATTCCACCTGGTCTATTTCTGCACTTATTATGAACCTCATTAGTGAGCTTTAGTTTTTTCTACCTATACCATATTAATTTTTTTATTTTTTTTCTATTTTTTTGCTTTTTAATGTATTTGTCCATGTTGGGTTGCCTTTAATGCATGTAATAATGCTTTACTGCTTTTTCATAGAAATAAATTTAAATGCTAAGATTGATAGGTTAATCAATTTCAGTTCATAATGAAAAGGCTAACTTTTTGCAATATGAATAGAACGGAGTATTATGTGAAATATGTCCACGGATGAATCAACGCCATTCTTACATTAATCAGACCTAAAAGAGTTAACAACCTTTGCTTGCAGTGATATAGTTATATTGGTTGTCATTACATGACCTCATTTTGGAATTCATGTTTTATCGGAGATCAAAATATGGGAATTTGTATTCTTGAACTAGGATCTGATGTAACTGAGTTAATAGGTTGAGATAAGTGGATATTTCTGGGTCTATTGGATCATTAGGATAACTTTATTTACTGATTTTGAAATATTCCATTCAATACCTTCTCATATATGATTGTGGGTGTTGGCTCAATGCTAAGGTTTTGTGACCTTTAGGTACTTGTTTGTGCTGCAAAAGGTACTTAGAAATTGAGTAACTTTAATTTTTAATGAATCTATAAATGTTCTGAAAGGATCTTTACATGCATACTTTTGCACGAGTGCACTTCTTTAAGGAAGCTTGCCACTTGTCTTTTTTATCTTAGGTAAGATAAGTGGTGTTAAATTATTTCCTATTTTCGCACACGATTTCTTAGGTGATCGGAAGGACCATAAGACTTTGGAAAAGCTTCGGACCGAGAGGCAAGCAAAAATAGATGAACTCAAAGAGAAGACAAATTACTACTCTACCCAACAGCTTATACAGGTGATAACTGCAAGCTACTGCATTTTTGCATTTATTGATTCATTTATTCTTCATGCATGGAGTTCGCACCAAGCTAGCAGTGCAAGTGGTTGCAAAATATTCAGGCTAGAAATATAGTTTATTTCTCTCAGTTGAGCATGTTTGGCTAAGCTTAATAATAGTACTACAGTTATCTCTAAACTAATTTCTTATCTTTAAATATGTTTGGATAACTTTTTTCTTATTTCTAATTAGAAAAGGTTATTTTTTAAAAGTAACTCTTACCTTACTGTAAGCATTTTTATCTTTGACTAATAAAATAATTATTTATTTTAAAACATATTTAAGCATTATAACCAACGTGCCATTCCTCTTATAGTTGATTTGGAATGTACTAGATTAGATCCTTATATTGAGTCTTCAGTGCAGAGGTACGACCCTGACCCAGCAGCCAAGGCAGCCGCTGCAAGTGTACTTGCATCCAAGTTGGGTGCTGATTCGGGTCTGAAAGTATATGTGGGGGAAGAGAATAAGATGGATGCCCCTTCTGGAAAGAGCAATGATGTGGAAGTTGCAAGGACTACCGGACTTCGTAACAGGAAGGCATCTAACTCTAAATTTGAAGTCCCAGAGGCTGCATCCATGTACCATCCTGAAGAAGGCATGCTTAATAAAATGGAGCTTGAGGGCGGCCTCGATGATATTTCTCAGCAACATCAATTGGTTGTTGAACATCGCCCTCAAACAGGTGGAATTTCACAAGATGGGGGATGGCTTGCTCGAATCGCTGCATTGCTTGTTGGGGAGGACCCCGCACAATCTTATGCACTTATATGTGGAATCTGCCATATGCATAATGGTAAAACAATAATTAGTTATTTGTTTGGAGTAGCATTTTGATGTATGATTTCACAGGTCATGCATGTTCTCTTTTCATGTTTGCAGGGCTTGCGAGGAAAGAGGACTTTCCGTACATAACTTACTATTGTCCTCACTGCAATGCATTGAATAGAACTAAACGAGTGGATGAAGGGGTTCTGGGTGGATCAAATTCCCCAACACCAACTAGCGTGGACAATACTGAGGTGGTTGCCAGTGGCCCCGTTGTTGACACGATTTCTGCTAGCAGTACTGTGGCTGCTGCTGTGGAAACAACATTGGAAGGTAGTTGAAAATTTTTGTGATTGTGGATTTGAGAGGTTATAACTTATATTTCCTGATTGTTGCGAGTGTAAGAAGTTTCTTTGTAAACATATCTTTGAACATGAAATTTGATATACATTTGCTTAACAGCCAATATTTTCTACTTTTTTGTTCTTTAATCGTTTGCTGAGTAGCATCAAATTTCGCCAATTGCACGAACTTCAGAAATTTTTTGAGCATTTCCTGTACAATTCAAGGTCAGTGCTTCTACTTCCAATGCCACCATAACTACCTTCAATGCTATCAAATACATTATGAAAACAAAGATTCTCTCTACATAAATCTAAGTCACAAATATCTTCGTCAAATCATCCAGGCTTCGGATCAATTGTCATTTACATAGAATTTGAGGTTAATGCTTACCTACATAATCATTCTGCAGGCCAGTTTCTTCTTCGATATTGATAACCCTTACTTGCATCACAATGCACATGGGAATGCGTTAATGAGTGCAAGCGTTGAGCATGAAAAAGCCCAGTTGGCAGTTTTAATACAACACAACTTCAAATCTTCAACGATCATCTGCAAAAAAGTACTAACGTTTCCTCCATATACCCAGAAATCCATTTGCAAGAGACTTCAAATTTTCCCAAACTGATGATTTTCCTTCAGGTTCTGCATCTTCACTTGGCTCTTTGTACAATTCCCTAGGTAAAAAACAATGAGGAATTTTTAGCAAATCATGGAAAATACGAATTTCCATGTAAAAGTATATAGTAATTTTCGTAATATAATGGATCGGATACTTCCTCTGGAACCCTATTCTATATAAGTACATGCATATACACACAGATTTCAGCCTGCCTTGAGGAAAAAGAATGACAGATGGCAAATTCCACCAGGTGCCTGTGTCATAGCATACCTATTCCAAGTTTAGGGTATAGTTCAAATACAATAAACATCACGATATAAAGTAGTCTGAGCTATTGCTGACAGGGCACCTGATAATTAATCCAAATTTTATAACACATCGACATAACATGTCACATTATAAGCTAGAAATAATGAGAATTACCTTGATGACTTCCCTTTCTGAGCTTTGGGCTTCAGACCATCAAATTTCAGCGTATCATCAGATCCTGTTTCTTCTTTCACATAATCCTCTGGTTTCTCAGGATGTGAATGCAAAATTTTGTCAACTTCTCCTACTCCTCGATGAGGTTTAGTAGCAACATAGTTGGAATTTTGATTCTCCAGCGAATTCTCGGTATAGATTTGACCGTCTTCACGAATATTTGCATCGAATGTAGATACATTTCCTGAAACTTGTGCAGCATCAGTGGAAGAACTGCTCGACAACTCTTCAGTTGACATCTCATTCTTCTTCATACTATAATTTCCCACTGAACTTAAATCTTTTGTGCCCATGGATGACATTTTAGAGTTGTATTCCAGCTCCTGAAGGATCTGCCTGATAATATAGTAAGAGCCACCAGCCTCTTTCATAGCCTTAAAGGCAGTTGGGAACTTCCCTGCATTCATGGCTTTATACCTGCCAACCAGTAGAACATATTAACTTATATATTACAACTCTCATATAGAAATATCATCAATAACATAATAAAAGAACTCAATAACCATACCAAATTAGTTCTCACACGCACCGCTACATTTCTAATTGATTTGCGAGAAGTCTAATAAACATAAGTAATGATCGTAAAATCACACAATTGCAAACTTACTGCAATACAGGAGTATGGCTACCCCC
The DNA here is from genome assembly GCA_902829195.1 of Fraxinus dipetala. Taxonomy (NCBI): domain Eukaryota; kingdom Viridiplantae; phylum Streptophyta; class Magnoliopsida; order Lamiales; family Oleaceae; genus Fraxinus; species Fraxinus dipetala. The sequence continues at coordinate 7,469 of CADEPD010063169.1, forward strand.
TTCATTGGGTATGCATGTTCAGCAAGGCAAGAATAGCACTTGATTGACATCTTTGACTAATATGATTTCTGAGAGAGCAATAACCAAGTACAAAACTCTGATAATTTCAAGGCATATTTATTGTAAATTTGGCAAACAATTCAGCTACTATATTGATGCAAAAGACCATTTTTTGAAAGTAAGACGTGGTTACACACTGTTCTGTCAGTTGAGAACAAAATAAAATACTGAGATTCCATTTGGCATCAAGCATCAGCATCTCTTTAAACTGATCATAAGAGGTCCAAAGAAATACAAGAGATACTCTACATAAACAATGAAAGAACACATTCCGATGTATTCATATTCAGCATTTGCAGAAAACAATGTCAACATAAGCTTGCAACTGAAAAGAAAGCAAGGGTAAAAGAAAGATACTTGTTAACAAAACTTTCCACCATGGCTCTACGTTCATCCTTTGAGACCTTTTTACGAGATTTTTTGACTTCGGTTGTATCAGAAGGAACAGAAGCAGAAAATAATCTTCCACGCCACTTTATAATAGATCTATGCCCAATACTGGATGTCTCAATGTACACTGTGATGCACCCAGATAGATACATAATTAGAATAACAAAACACCAAATTATTTCTTGACAAGAAATTTCATAAGATTCAGTGCTTTTCTAAAGTTAAAGAGATCATGCACACAAAAAAAAAAAAAAAAATATATAAATATAAAAATACAAAAAAAAAAATGGTATTAGACTATGTTCTTAACATTCGTTCCTGACGTGACCTCATATCACATTTCTAAACTAGACTTGGCACAATGAATCTTAAAGACCTTAAACAATCTCATGATGTCATGTCACAACAAGTCAAAAATCTCTCATCTGATATGTCATTATTGAAATCGGATCTCGCTGAGCTTAAAACCATTCTCTAACACCTTACTGATCAAACTGGGCAATCCTCTCAAAACCCAGGTAAATGTCATATGGATGATTTATCTGATTCCTCCATCGTCGGTCAAAACGTCCACGAATCACTCATCTACACTCATGATGGCATACTACCTAATCCACCCAATCTTGGTCCTAGACAACATTCCCCATATCTAGACCTTCGTGATCCAATTGTCATTCATGCGCTTCGTTCGGATCCTCCAGCTTCGCATCATGACCACTATCGAGAAACATTGATGATGTCACTAGGAAAGTTAAGGTAGACGCTCCTGAGTTTGATTGTCGTCTTGACTGGCTTGATGCCTCGATAAATAGTTCGATTGGTACTAGATGCCTGATTACCAGCGTATTGGTTTTGCCAAAATGAAATTTGTCAAATTTTCTAAATGCTATTAGTAGACGGTGACACGATCCTTAGATCGTTTAGGCCTATTACATTGTGGAACGAGATGAAATTAAAACTCATTGAGAAATACGTTTCGTCTTATCATTGTTCTCAACTCTTAGAATGTCTTCTTAATCATAGGCAAAACTCCTCGACTGTGTCGAACTACAGATCCCGTTTTCATGAGTAACTGTATCGCTTCGGCCTTGCTGAACTTGAGGATGTCACTATCACTCGGTTTCTTAACGGTCTGAGGCCTGACCTCAAACATCAAGTCCTTGTACTCAATCCTGACTCATTGGAAGATGCTTTTCACAAGGCCCTTGAACACGAGCGATACTCTCGTTTTTCTTATTCACTTTGTGGTCCTCCCGCCTTATCTGACCTTTGCCTCTTTTGAACTCCTTTGGCTGGCACTCATACTCGGGGCTCTACGTCGACCAAGACTCGCTTGACTGTTGGATCGTCTTCTACTCCCATTCTTCGTGAAATCTCTAAGGGTCGACATGCTTTTCCCACCACCTCTGAGGCCCAACATCTCAAATTGTATGTCATAGCTGTCATGCTCGAGGTCATATAGCCTCTCAATGTCCCAATCGTACCCTCACCCTTGCACAAGAACCCCTTCTTTCGACCTTAGAGAATGAGTGTTTCACAGTCAACCCTATTGACCATTCTGATGAGGATCTTGACCAATTTGAGTGTTATGAGGAGGAGGCAGCTGTTATCACTGTTATGAGATATATCCTTTCCACCCCTATTGATTTTGACTCGTGGAAACAAACTTCAATTTTCCATACATTCATCCCTTGCAATTCTCGTTCATGGAAGTTAGTTATTGACAGGGATAGCAAGATGAATGTCGTATCCAGGTCATCCGTGGCCAAGTTCGGCTTCAGTTTCAAACCACACCCTCGTCCTTTTAAAGTAGCGTGGGTTGATCGAACCTCCTTACCCATCCCTCACGCTGCTTAGTGCCCGTTACTTCGGGTCCTTTTTTTGGAAGACATTTACTGTGAAAGTCAAGACATCGGGCTTATGTTTGCATTGGTTGCTAAAGCTAGTTCACAACCTCTTTGTGATTCTCAAAACAATTTTTCACCCGGGGTAACTCTAAAGATGGCAAAAACACTCGCCGATTCGGGCTCAGTTTCATCGAGCCGAGGCTCGGGCCGAGCCCCATTTTGGGACGGCGGCTCGAGCCCGAGCTGGCCCGTGTGACTCGGCTGGCCCGTGCTTTATAAAAAAAAAGTAAAAAAAAAAATTAATTTTAGCTGCCTGCAACTATGTTACTGTTGCCTGCGTTTTGCAAGCAACAGTCACGAAAAAAAATAATAAAAAAAATCGAACCGGCTCGACTTGGCTCGTAAAGGCTAGAGCCAAAAACTCAGGTCGAGCCTAAAATTTTTTACTGAGCTTTTGCTCGGCTCGACTCGGATCCAAAATAACTTCGGACCTGTTTTGTTCGAGCCAAGCCCGAGCTTTGAATTTTGACTCGTGGCTCGACTCGGCTCGTTGACATGACTAGTAATAAATGAGTGACTTATTTTTAATGTAGATCCATCTATATTCAAATAAGCCAAAGTAAGTCGTACATTTGAAACTTATCTTCAAACCTTTTGAAATAGAGTAGTATCTAGCCTAATTATTCCTTAATTTTCAATCTGTTTTCTTTAAACCGTGTTATTCTTTGACATAGCTGTAAGAGAATCATTAATCCTTTGTTTAAACTCTGTGCCCATGTTTCCCTTTCACACACCAATTATATTTTAATGTAATGTACGTGGAAGAAAGTAAATTAAAGAGCACATGTTAAGTAGCAAACAATAGAAAATGTCAAAATACGGAAAAAGAAAGCTATTTTTGATACGAGGGATTCATGTGCAGCACCACCTGTTTTTTGTCCTAACGTATTAAACAAAGAGGAATGGACACCATGTAATAAGCTCAAGAAAGTATTAATTTAAAAAAGCCAATCGCCATCTCCATTCGATCGATATCAATTTCTACGACAAATTACTTGTGTTCGACCGAAATAGAGGTGTAGAATGAGTTGATAATAAACACGACTACAAAGAGAGGGGAATACAAATGATTTTCTTACACATACAACTATAATATTTTTACGCACGAACTAGGTTGTTACATCAGAAATTGTCATGACCAAGAATTAAATTCGACTAGCAGACTAAAGAAAACGCGTACACTTTCCTTCAGACAGTCAGTGTATTATGCAGTTCTCAAGAAAAAATGCAAAGACAGCCCAACCTAGCACGAGTAGTAGCAGGTAACGAGTTTAAAGAGTCCTGTTAGAAACGAAATCCTTTCCAACTTCAGCTCATGCCATCTCGACTTGTGCTCAGGAATCTCTCTGTATCATGTGTGCGAGGTTTTGGACAATCTCAGACATTGGTGGCCTGAACTCTGGTTCGTGCTGTCCAGCAATAGGAAAATATGTAAATAGCAAAATACATATATGCTCTTCCTGTCTTTGAAAAATTATGCAACTCATTTATGCATCAACTTTACAACTAAAAAAGACTAATAAGTCTTGGATATTTTTTACAAAACTTTTCAATATCATTCTTATGTCACAAGCCACTAAAATGTGCGAAATCTTTAATGTGCGAAATCATTAATGCAAGGCCTACTTCAATATGACATATAAAAATGGAAAAAACGCATTCACAATCTCAAATCCAACGTCATACAAGACAGTCTTTTAGAGGCATAACGGTAATTCATTAGAAATGCACTAAATTTCCTATACAAATACAAATGAGACAAAAGAAAACAAAGGAAAAAAAAAAAAAA